>OMMV01178357.1:0-13222 GCA_900302635.1 Chatrabus melanurus
TTTTAGTGGCGGGCTGTCACCTCGCGGGCTGTGACTGCGGGCTGTGATGAATACTCACGCAGCCAGCACTGACTGATGTGTGTGAGCCCGACCGGACCCGTGGGGTACCATCGGGTCCGGTACGGGTATCCGCCCTCTAATACATATATACATAATATGGCATATGGGAAATATGGTCCTGATGTCACAATTGTCACACATAAATGTTGTCCAAGTGTTGCATGACATTCGCACAAGTGTCCGGTGACAGTCCCATGTGTCATTCATTCATTCATTCAGTCATTCAAGCACCCGCGAATGTCGTGCGGCAGCCGCTCGAAATCCAGGTGCATTTTGGCCCGAATATCGCCGGGGGCATTCGCAAATGTTTCGCAACTCCCACTTCAGTGTGCGTCCAAGTGCGACCTTGTCGCTATTCACCTATTGCCTCGCACTTTTGTGTCTCCAACTGGTCGCGGGCTGTCTCAGTCCAGTGTGATACAGCCCTTAGTCTTGATCCAGGACAAAACCGAGACACTCCGATTTCTCACTCAGTTTCTCAAGTGCTGTAATCAGGGTGTCTATTGATTACACAAAGATCACAGCATCGGCCATGAAATCAAGGTCAGTAAACCAAACAAGGGCACCTAAACTGCTGGTTTCCACAACCCTACCCTACATTCTGGTTTCTTCCTACAATCAAAAAACGCTGAGGGAGTTTTTCCATTATCACTGTCACCAATGTGCTTGCTCATGGCGTGGGTAAGGTGTCGAGCTTACTTGTCTATTATGCTTTGAGGTAACTTATGTTGTGATTTGGCGCTGTATAAATGAATTGAATTGAATCGACTGTTTAGGAGTGCTTGAAACAAAATGAAATGACTGCTTGAGAAAGTGATTGAGTGTCTTGAAATGCCTGAAGCAGTAAATGAAACAATTACTTCAGAAACATGATTCATTATTTAGAAAAGCTCAAAACGATAAATGAAGTAATTTGATGAGATAATGCGTTACGGAGGTAGCATCTAGTGCCCCCCTCCCTCCAAACGAATCCCTGGATACGCCCCTGATGAAGTGATACTCTATATTGTGTGCAATACTGTAATACACTTTGCATAGCAGCAGGCGTTTAAGGTGACGAGGAGCACCGATGCAGATTTATCTTGAACTGTGACATGGTGTGATGCTACACTCGGCTCACCCGGCACAGCTGCTCCCATAAAACGTTTTCATACCCCCATAAGAGCTCGGTGTTTTACTGTGATTAAATCCCCCAGGCCTGTTTGCAGTAAAATCTCTCTTTTTCTTTCTCTCTCTGTCTCTCGCTACCCATCCCACACCATTGCTAACCCTGTTTGCCCTTATCTCTCCTTCCTCTCCCACTCTCTCTCTCTCCTGACCTCCACACAGGCAGACGCGGGTCACTCGGTTCACGTCTGTGTATTCAGCACAACAAAGTCGTTAAAACCCTCATAACTTCTTTAACTGAAGTCACACCAACAACTGCAAACAGTTTTTATTAATGTCAAACAGAGTGTCTGCATTAATGGATTTATTTGTCTCCTTTGCCAAGGAGCAGAGGCTTTGGATCACTGCCATCTGTTTGTTGTTTGTCTGTGATCGCCGTATAGCTGAATTGGTCCAAAATGTCACTGTGCACGTACATTCTCCTTATAGAAAGAAGCATCCCAACCCCGATTCTTTCAATTTACAGATATCTTCTGATCCCTTAGTAATCAGTTTATTTCTCTACATCTTTTCGGGCAGTTTGAGGAGCCCTGCCTTAAACACATTATTTACTGTAGGGGAGACTGGGGGCATGTGTTACCCTGGGCCAGTGGCTGTTCCACCAATCAGGGATAAGATAGAGTCATGTGATCACAATACTAACACCCACCTCTATCATGATCAGATTCATACAGCTTTCATATATGTGCAAGAGGAGCTGTGGATTTTACAGCACACACAAAAAAATGAATGAGTGAATTAATAATAATAAAAATATGGTGTGGTCGGGCTCAGAGCTAGTGCATTGATATCATCCTTCATAAGAAAGCATTTGCACCTTAGACCATCAAAAACCAGGTCTAAGATCCATTTCCTCAGCAGTAAACCACTCACGCCTGTGTTTGTTCTATGAATAGCAATGCAGCAGGTTCCAGCACATCCCAGCCGTTAAACGAGATGATAGGAGACAAACTGATTGGCTGATTTCATGATATGTCAACAAAATGTGCCTGAATAATGTCAATCATCAATCCAGCCCCTTTGTGCCATGCGCCCTCATTTGCACTGATATTTCCTGCCGCTTAAATATCAATAGATGCTGAACACACCCTAAATGGATTTGCACCGTCTGAGTGCATGATGGTGTCGCGCTTCACTGTGTCCACCACAACATGGAACCGCCTTGTGTCCTGGATGGTAACCACCCAGACAGACAACTGGCACATCTCCACCTCTAGGAAGTAAACATCTATCTGCTGCAGCCAGGGGAAACATGGGCGTCCCCTTGGCCTTTTCCAGTTGCTGGGGTCCTCAACACTAAGGCACCTACATGCTGGATCATGCCCAGAGAAATGCGCCACATATCCAAAGCTGATGTTCCCTCACAATGCCAGTGATACTCCTCATCTGAGTCTCTCTAAGTAACCGCTCATTTGACACAAAGTCATTCCAGTGGTACCCAAGGATCCTCCAAAGAGACCTGGTACCAAACACATTCAGTCGTCACCTTAGGTCACTGGTTAGTGTCCAAGTCTCACAACCATACAGTAACACACGAAGATCGTATATATATATATCTATATCTATATAGATATAGATATATATAGTCAATTACCAGAGGTGCACACAGTCAAGTCAGGTGTTCAAAGAACCAAAATAACTGTCGGATTAACAGATGTTGGACCACCCAGTTTTTCTTGGATCTTTTAAGCAATGTACGAAGAACAGGTCCCTAGTCGCTCCCACACCCTTATGTTAACATCCATCAATTCAATTTATTTATATAGCGCCAAATCACAACATAGTCGCCCCAAGGCGCTTCACAAGGGTAAGGTCTAACCTTACCCACCCCCATCCATCAATCTATCCATCAATTTTCAGAACCCGCTTATTCCAATTAAGGGTCAAGGGTCTATCGCAGGGCTCATGTTAACCTGCGGGAAGAAAGCTGTTGACTTTAGTGACTGTCAACATCAGGCCACACTTTGACTTCCGGTGAGCCCCTAATTGCTCTTATTTATTGAGTATTGTCAGTTAAGCAATCACTGGGCTCAATGGGAAGGCCCTTGTGATTATTTTCTGTCTTTTGAGTGATTTTATATTGTTTAAAATACCTACAAAATGTCAACGCAGAGGCTGGACAGAGAGATGTATATATCTGATCAGTCATTCAGTAATATATTTTTCACATTTGTTACTTGAAGAGTTTTACCTCAGAGGCGGTGTTGCTGCTGTCCAGTATTTGCAGCATCACTGTAGGACTGAGTCTGTTTAGCCCACATTTGTCCTTTGAAGATGACTGATTGTTAACCAAAGGCCTAATTGTTTAATTAGGTTGGGGCCAGGGAGCTGTGACAGCTGCAGCGTGATTCATGTATGCTGCATTTTCGGCAGCAGTAATGGCTGTTTGGCGGGCGGGTGGAGATGCTTGGAGTGATGTGGCCTTTGGCAGGAGAGATGGCATCTGTCACCCATGTCAGCATAATGGGAGTAAGAAAGGCAGTCCAAAATGATGCCAGATAACCCACAGCCCCTATTTGTCACAGTGGTGTTGTAAAATTGCTTAAAATGGAATTCCTCTGGTTGATTTTGCACAATGTGGTCCCTTTAAAATATTTATCATTCTATCCATCCTATCTCTGCAATAATATGATAACAGTATATTAGTTAAACTGGAATATTTATTTGTATGCTCCATGTGTAATGGCACAACAGGAGACCTCAATGCAGAGAACCACAAAGATAGTAGGTAAAAAGCTGATATATTGAAAACAATTCCAGCAGGCTGTGTGCGAGCTCTCAAAAACAATAGTCTGTACACAATAACAGTCCTTGAAGTGCCAGGCGAGAAGATTGGTCGCTTAATCAGGTAGAGGTTAGGCACACGGGAAATCAGTCCAACAGACAACCGTGTCCTTAAAGGAAGCAGCAGAAGAATTATCCAAAAACGCAGGTAGAGTTTCAATACACAGAAATCTAACATACCAGGCGTTCAAATCTGGAATTGGCAGGCAAGGCTCAGGAAACAAAGAATGACAGCGTGGGTCGGTAACACAGAGGCAAACACTGCGAACCAACGTGAGAGAACACGCATGGAGCTAGATAATCTGGTGAGGAGGTAACGCATTGTGAGAGGTTATAAAGGCTGACAAATAATTAATCACAGAAGTGGAGAAACACGTTAACCCAGAAACCAGTGAACAGGAAGTAAAGCTACACGGAGAAAACATGGATGAGATATCAGAGTAAAAGCACAAGAAACAACTAACACGGAGGAGAATCGCTAGAGATCGCGAGGAACAACTAACACGGAGGAGAATCGCTAGAGATCGCGAGCAACAACTAACACGGAGGAGAATCGCTAGAGATCGCGAGCAACAACTAACACGGAGGAGAATCGCTAGAGATCGCGAGCAACAACTAACACGCAGGAGAATCGCTAGAGATCGCGAGCAACAACTAACACGCAGGAGAATCGCTAGAGATCGCGAGCAACAACTAACACGGAGGAGAATCGCTAGAGATCGCGAGCAACAACTAACACGGAGGAGAATCGCTAGAGATCGCGAGCAACAACTAACACGGAGGAGAATCGCTAGAGATCGCGAGCAACAACTAACATGGAGGAGAATCTCACTAGAGAGCACTAGAATATTATATGCAGGAGACGATACTAGAAATAGACTAACCCAGAAGCCAGAATAAAACACTAGAAACCCAGGGCTGGGTAAGGCCTATAACACAGTAGTTTATGGCCTGTGTGGTGCCTTATCAGGTGTCATTAAATAGGGCCTGCATGATATCAGCCTTTTCACTTAAAGCCCAATGCATGATTCCACAAAGACAACAAACAGGAAATAATAATCAATAAATAATCAATTGATCAACATGGTGTTCTTGGCAAACCACAGGTTAGAAATCTCCAACGACCCAATAGCGACCCAATAGAATTGAATTTTAAAGGTAAAGGGCAGGGCTGGGATAATATACTTATCTCCCAATATGATATGTATCACGTGTCATTTACGATACATGGATACTTCGAAGTATTGCAAGTATTCCACATATACATACACACACACACCAGCTCGCATTCGCGACTAACCCAAATGATTGATGCATTTCAACCATTTCACATGCAAATAGAGACTCACCCATTTCCTTAATTTTTGCACTCTAGCTGCCAATCCTTAAACCACATATTAATATTTATTATAATATTTATATTTATTTTCATATTTTCCCCCACCCTTACTAAAGGGTAGTCACACAACATATTTATTTTTTTTAGTTTCTAATGTTTAGCACTCTTTATCGTAAACTCTTTGATATTCAGATTCTTTTCACTGTTTTTGCAGCGTCTTTGTCCTATGTGCGTTTTTAATTATGCCTAAACTTTTTGCACCTTTCAACTTCTGAGATATTTCAGTCTTTATGAAGCAGCTACAATCCAAAGTAAAACACCAATACCACCATGTTGTGGTACTTTAGCTCAGGTTGGGGTATCCTAAATTATTTTATTCTTTGATTGTTCCAATAGCGCCCCCTGGGATGACAGAACTTTGGCAGTGAACGACCTTCATGCATTCTGACTACGAACATGCCCATAGGACACTGAAGTTTTACTGCTCTGTATCCATTCATTGGAATATGCAAATTAGATTTGTGCCTATGCTCTTTATAAATTAGCTAACAACAGTAAAAGTCACATGCACCCCAGGGCCCCATGAACAGACTGTGTAGTGCTTGTTGACGTAAATATTAATAGTTAGGCAACAGCGCTGCTTGAATATTTAAAATCGGAGAGTCTGAGATATGACTGCGTGATGTAATCCATTACTGCTATTTTCTCCGCTATAACCGTCCCCCCCGGCAGCGGCTCCAAACACACTACAGCACTGTGCTGGCAGTCGCTGCCGTTCTGCTGCTGGCAGCCGACTTTCTAAGGGTTATATCACTGTGGGCAGAGTTAACCAAACTTCCAAAGCCATTTCTGTGTTATCCTCGACAAATGTTCACCTCCTCTCGACGCTCTCCTGTATGAATGCAAGCAGACACGACTGCCTCTCAGCCATGGCGATGTAGACTTACATGATAAGATCTCTCCATGAAACGCTGGAAACTCCAGTGGATCACAGACCATGTGGTTTTATGAATATTATATCAAACAGTCTAGATCCAAGATTTCAAACAAGACTTAGTAAACGTCCATTTCCATTTTTCAAATATCTTCAGATTGTCCACATTCAAATGGGTCATTTGGATTGACCTGATAAATAACCAGGGGTGTAGCGGGTGGGGGGACATGTGGGGATGCTGTGCATCCACTTTTTTCAGTGGAGAGGGAGCGACTCTTTGGTCGGGCGCGCAGGCAGAAGAAGCAGCGGACGTAGAGGGCTGAAGGCCAGGATCGTTGGAGCAGCCGTCCGTCAGCGGGTGAAATCCAGGAGACGAGCCGGTAACAGCAGCAGAGAGAGCCGGGATTGACAGAGAATCGAGCACCATGAAGTGAGCGGCAGCAGGTGGTGGAACAGTGCTGGACTTCCACTGTCAACTCGGTGGACCGGCAGATATGAAAGTTTCTTTTGGCGCCATGGATTGTTCATGGGCCGCCTCGACGGGGGGCGGGAGAATGAGGACGGGAACAGAGTCTGCTCTTTTTTTGTACGTGTGCGTATTCTTTAGTTAGTTAGTTAGTTAGCATCCCCCCCACTAAAAAAAAATCCCCACTACACCACTGTAAAAACATTGTTTTTTTTTATTAAGGTACAAGAACATAACTGGTTCTCCTTTTGCACAAAGTCATTCCATCAGTACCCAAGGATCCTCCAAAGAGACCTGGCACCAAAGAAATCCAGTCGTCATCTTAGGTCACTGGTTAAGGCACAATCTCACCTAGATGTTTGGGCCAACGTAGACGAACGTCTTTGCAAAGGTTGGTGTCCACTAGCCTTTGCTGGCCTCTGCTGGTCTGTGCTGATGAACGTCGAGTGCATCCAAAAATTTTAAACATTTTTAAAATTTCTCGGCGTTTGCCAACATGCCCCTGGCTACATTGGAGACAGTTAATCTCCGCTATGACCAATTTCCCTGCGCTAGGGAACCTCTGCTAGCCTCTGCTAGCCTAAGTTACTGGTTCGATCGTCTACGCTCAGAATCACTGGACAGTGGTGTGTCGACTTCCTCTCCCGCACGTTGCCACGTTGGCGAAAGTCCCACATGTTCTAAAGGCATGCTGGCTAACGCCTGCCTCCGCTGGCCTCCGCTAGCACCACACTGTGGAACGCCGAGTTGCATTTGAGGTTCGCTACCAAACTCTGGTAACGTGATTTTTGCTGACATTTGGCCAATTTTCTTGACTTTGCCCTGTAGTCACCAAACGCTGAGGTAAACGTTATAGTGAGATAGCGCCTTTAGCATCTAAGTCTCACAACCATATAGTAAGACAGGAAGCACTTGGACCCAAAACACTTAGACCTTTGTTCTCCTGCAAAGATACTGGCATCGCCAATCACCTCTGTCCGGTGGCCTCACGACTAAATAAGCTCTTCCCAGGCGTCTCTCGATTTCAAAGGCCAAGGACCCAGAGACATGAATGTCAGTGCAGAGATAAATGAATGTTTCCACAAGTTCAACACTTTCACCACATACAGATACACTTCTGATGGCCAAGTCGAGGAAGTCATTGAAAGCCTGGATCTTACTCTTGATCCAGGACAATAGCAAACCCAGACACTCCGACTTGTCACTCAGCATCTCAAGTGCTGCAGTCGTTCCACTGATCCATTAATCCGTTGATTCCGCAAAGATCACAGCATCGTCCGTGAAGGCATCGTCAGTGAACCTTTCCTCACCAACAAAGGCACCTAAGCCAGGGTTTCCACAGCCCATACCAACACCCAGTCCATGCAAGCATTGAACAGTTTAGGATCCAGAACACATCCCTGACGTATGTCAGTTTTCACTGAAAAAAGAAAAAAAAAATCAGAGTTTCTGCCCCCACTCCGCACAGCACTCACAGTACCTGTGTACAGGCTGGCTGTTGCACCTCACAATGGGAAAAAAGGGGTTTGATTTTAATTAGGATCGGTCAACGATTCAGGACTATGACTTTGTAGTCGAAATCCTACGCCACAAAGACGCCTGTTCTGCCAGGTCAGAGGTCAACGTCAAATGTCCGGCCTCTTGTTAATATATAGGAAAATGGCTAATTTTATGGAAATTAGTTCAGATGTTTAATCTGCATGCCTGGTACTTTGAAAGGTGGGCGTGGCGTCGCTGTGCTCTCCGATCACTTTTGATCGAGCTTATTTTCGTAATTTTACCTTTAACACTCCTGTTTTATAAGATGATTGGAGGTTCATCTTGGGTTTTTTTTAATTAAACATTTATGACACCTTACTTCCACCACCAGTTTAACTGGTCTCTGCAATTGTTTTCTGTTTGTTTGTTTTTAATGTTTGATTTGGGCAACTTCCATGTGTGGCTGTGGAGTCGATACAGATCTGATCTGTTGCAATGCAACTTGTGTGAGAATTGTCAGGTATGTGTTCTCCCCCCATCTCACATCGCTGAATATTTCAGTGTCTGTCTCACACCTCTCTCTGCACACAATTGTCAGCAATAGCTACCGGCAATATTACAGCCGCGTCTTTAGCTGTTTATCACTTCTTCATTATCATTATCTTCTTCACCACGTGAATAATGTATGGATGTATAAAGATCCTCGACACATATACTGCACAGATTTGTAATGCATTTTTTAAAAAATCTGTCACTTTAAGGATGTTTTTGTGATGCACATCTATCAAGCATGGTTTGTCACATTCACGTATGAAGCAGGTGTGGTCCAGGCCACCTAACTGCATTTCTAAATACATCGCTGCCATTTTTTGCAGAACTGACTTGCATATTTATGCTGTGGATTGCGCATTTTTTGCATGATGAAATAATCGGGGAAGTTGTGCACAATATGATCTTCGGGAGTTCTTTGATCCTCTCCTCTACTGCAGTTTGTGCAGCAGGAACGCATTAAGCTACAGCCACCATGTCTAATCAGTAATTATAACAAAGGATGTATTGTGGAATAAGTCAAAACATGGAAGCAGTCACAGACATTGTCTCGCCAAATAAGGATGGAAGCAAGAATAAAGTCAAGTAACGATCCAAACTGAGAGGGTGAAGGAGTTCTTTGCAGCCACAGACTCTACCAGGTGAAGCCTGCACCCTCTAGCCCTTTCTGGAACTAGTTTGAGGCTATGACTGTTGGCTGTGATGTACCAGCTGCAGCCTAGCAGTCATCACAACGTGGTGGAGAAGCCAGTGAGGTCTTGTTGTTCAGACCCGCATTGGTTAAACCATTCAAGCTGACCCTGTCTGTCATGGTCCGGTGTTTTGTCTTGTGGTTTTTATTGTCGCTCCATTATTCCATGAGATTCCTTTGTTTTTTCATTGTATTTATTTCTATATTTCGATTTTGAGTTTATTTCCTACGTGCTCTTTTCCTAAGTGCTCAGCGTTTATTTCTTGAGTGTTCACTGTTTTATTTTGACATCATCTTCCCCTGTCTCGGTTTTGGTTGCTTCCTCATGTGGTCTTGTACACCTGTTTCCAATATCCCTGATTACATCCCTCTGTGAATTTACCACCCTTTCCTCTGCTCACTGCTCGCCTGAACGTCTAGCTTCCATGCTGTCTTCTCACTGTGATTTCCTTGTGGTTTTTTATCTTTCGTGTTTGATTCCAGTTACTGACCTATGGTGTTTCCTTGTGGACTCTGAAACCTGCCTGCCCTTTATAGGACAATTTTGCCTGGTATTTGTTAACTTTGTGTTTGGTGCGCTGCTTGTTTCCCTCGATAACCCACCTGCCTATTCCCTCACGGACGCCTTTGCTATTGGACTGACTACCTGCGTACCGAACCCTGCTCTGCTTCACGACCTGAATAAAGACACCGTTTTATGTTAACCTTGCTGTTTCTCTGCGTTGGGGTCTCCATCCGTGCAACAATGTTACAGTGTCTGAGAGGAAGGTCATTAATGTGGGTCACCTGTCTTATGCCAAACCTGAAATTTGAATTATCATGAGTGAAAAACTGAATCAAACCACAAATCAAAAGCATTAAGGCCTATAATGTGAAGGTAGCCTGAGTGACAAAAGCACAACACGAATGCATTTGGTTTCACTTAAAAATAAGCATTTACATATATTTAGTTTTAAGACTCTAAAAGGGCCCTATCTTGCACCTGGCACAAAGCAGCAATGCAAGTGTTGTAGCTAGTTTCCATCCAACGCAGTTGTTATTTTCACGCCCTTCAGGTCCCTCGTTTTTAAATACCAAATGTACTTGCGCTCATCTATGCACCCATGGGTGTGTTGGTCTAAAATGAGGTCTGGTGAAGCAGGGCATTGCTATTGTGAGGCAGCAAACAATTGCAGCATAGACCAACAAAAACCTGATCTAAAGTGAAGCGCAGAGTTTTTCTGCTATTTATAACGGGCAATATTCAGATACACCTTACACAGGAGGGTTCATGATGTGTGGCCACTGTGCTTGCACATTAGTGCATCCCTGTGTGTAGTTCATCAAACTACTTCAAACACTTCATCAAACTACAACAAACTTGAAAAAAAATTATACAAAATTAAGACAAAAATTTAAAAATGAAATAAAAGTAAAAACTAATGTAAACTCACAAAACTTAAATAACTGGTTTTTACCATATATCTACACTGCTTTTGTTCTTGCCCAGCATCGCAGGCAGGGAGCACCATGATGGAGCTGGCCACGGGATCCTCCTGATGGGATATGGAGGAGATCAGGTGGTCAGAGGAGGAGGAGATGTTGCAGGAATGAGGCATTTAACTGCTTCACCTCAGGATACTGCGGTGGATGCTGCTCCCATAGCTGCGTGCACGCTTTGACGCTTTGAGTGTAGATCTGTTTCCTCACCAGAAAACCTCTCAATTCTGAGTCCACAAATAGCAATGTGCCGAGATCAAGCTCACAAGACTCTTAAAGAGAATGACAGATGCCAATTTGATTGGTTTATCTTAGGGGTCAATTCAGAACAATAGCCCTGTATAATCCATACGGCAACCAGAAGTGCTGGAGGAATAACCAGTGTGCAGTAGAGGTCGGGGCCCATATTGGATCCACTGTGCAGGTGTAACAAGAAGTGTCAGAAGATTGGCCAGTATGTGATGCGTACCAGTCCAGACCCCAGACCGCAGAACCTGCTTTATAAGATGGTAGAGTTTTTTTTAAACCCTCAAATCCTCAAAAAGAATGCCTGTTTTTGATATTAAACATTGAGAAAAGTCTTCACATGACTCAGAATACTGCTGCTAGAGTTTTAATTAGAATTAGAAAATTTGATGACATGACCCCGGTGGGAGCCTCCACTCACTGGCTTCCTGTGAATGTGTACGATTTTGTTGTTGACTTACAAAATTCTGAATAAAGGATAAAGGCTTACTTTGTGGTTCTAGGGTTAAAAAGAACTCATCAGGCTGTAGATCTTCTGCTTATGATGCTCCAACCTTATGGAATAATCTGCCTATGGATATTATTACAGCTATGTCTTTGGAATAATTTAAGATCAACCTCAAAACATATGTTTTCAACTGTTCATAATGAGTTTACAATACGGTTTTAAATTATATTAAATGGATTTGTCATTCTGTATGATGTCTATGTTTTAGGGTGTTTGTTTTTAATCTGTTCAGATTTTTGTATTTTCTTTTTATCTATTGTGTTTTCATTTTAAAGTGGACAGCACTTTGACAGTTTTGACCTGAAAGTGCTTTATAAATAAAATTATTATTATTGTTGTTGTTAAAATTGACTAGCATAATTCAGTGAGAAAATAAAGAATATTTTATTTTCATTGTATTTTTCTTGCAAATCCCCTATTTTTTTCAATAGTTTTCTGTTGTTGGTGAATTATTGTTTTTCAGCCTGACCTGCAAAACAGACTAAGTTAGGGACTTTTTAGTTATATATGCATTGTTGCTGAATACATCTTTTTATGTTATGGGCAGCTTTTTAACGGTGCTGCCAAAGTTTTATGGCTTTTATTTTGTAGTGCAGGGTAAAGATTTCCACATCCTGCTTTGTCCATTTAGATTTATGCTAAGGATTACTGTAATTTGCAGGAGAATTGCAAAGCCAGCACCATGACATAAGGAAGCTGCTCGCAAGATTGAACTTGGCTTGATTTGTAGACCAACTGAAAGATTTTTCCCCATTTATCAACATTTACATCTTCCTTATCATCTTTTTCTCATCTCCATGTGCGTTTGATGTATGGAGGTAATGTGTCCCAAGGTTAAGTAGTTTTTCCTTACTCAATGGCACTTAACACTCAGCCACAAATAGGGTTCAACCCCACCAACCTTCACTTCTGTACGGTATTATGGATAAAAGGGTGGACAAACGCTGCACCCAAATGCCTTTATTATTTAAAAAAATGATTTAATTACTTGTGTTACTCAGAAGTAGACATAAAATACAAAATACAAAAATCACAATAAAATTCAATAAGTTGTGATAGTTTAACATAATTACATGTTAAACTAGACTTTGAAAGCACATACATCCAGAATATTAATGACTAATTTTGAGCATCATCAGGCTATGTTTTTGTAATGTCATAAGGCTGGATCATAAGGCTATGTTTTTATGATGTCATAAGGCTGGCTCCTAAGGCTATGTTTTTATGACATCATAGGGCTGGATCCTAAGGCTATGTTTTTATGATGTCATAAGGCTGGCTCCTAAGGCTATGTTTTTATGATGTTTAAGACTGATTCTTTAGGTGACTGATTCCTATAGCTATGTTTTTGTCTTTAGAATGGCTCCTGTCTATGTTTTTATGTCTTTAGACTGGCTCCTAAGGCTATGTTTTTATGTCTTTAGACTGGCTCCTAAGGCTGTTTTTGTCTTTAGACTGGCTCCTAAGGCTATGTTTTTGTCTTTAGACTGGCTCCTAAGGCTATGTTTTTGTCTTTAGAC
>OMMV01178364.1:0-18247 GCA_900302635.1 Chatrabus melanurus
TGAAGAAGAAGAAGAGGTGGAAAACGTGTCTGAAGACAGCGGGAGAGGAGAAAAGTTAGAAGTGTGAAAGTGAGAATCGGGACTTTGAATGTTGGCAGCATGACTGGTAAAGGGAGAGAGTTAGCTGATATGATGGAGAGGAGAAAGGTAGATATACTGTGTGTACAAGAAACCAAGTGGAAGGGTAGTAAGGCCAGGAGCATCGGCGGAGGGTTCAACCTGTTGTACCATGGTGTAGATGGGAGGAGAAATGGTGTTGAAGTCATTCTAAAGGAAGAGTATATTAAGAGTGTGTTGGAGGTTAAGCGAGTGTCTGACAGGGTTATATGTGTGAAGTTGGAAATTGAAGGGGTGATCGTTCCATGTAGTAGCAGTAGCAGTATTTATATTAATTTGAACTCTTCCTCTTCTGTGCAGTAGCTTGTTTTTTTCCTTTTACGGTTAAATGAAAGACATGTATAATTAAGCAAATGTAAAAGCGTGACGCTCTGAACCCTGTTTAACCTCTGAGACCACTAACAAGCTGGTAAAGTGGAGGACTGGGCGACAGAGAGGAGGCTTGTCAGAATTCGGAACATACTAATTATAAGCTTCACGTAAACTGACCCTAATCTTCTCGCCACCAGTAACACATAAAACACAAAAACACCGCACAGATTCAGGAGATTTCTCTGTCTTGTGTCATTTCAGGGAAATCCTGAAGCTGTTATGGGAATGCATGCGAAATAAAACTCATGCTATGTTCCAATTTTTTCAAAAATGAACACAATTATAAATACATAAAATTAAAATACATGTGCTATTACACTATCTTGTCTATTATAATAGTTGTTAAAATACATTTTTATACGCATATACACATGATTTGTTCTTTTTATGTACCGTGCTGCTGTAGGTCTGAGCACTGTGTGAGTGGATCCCCATTCCTGATGTCTTGTCTCCTTGTTCTCCTGTAGAAACACAAATTCAAACACCTTCGTGAGTCACCAGGGACACAATACGTTTTTTGTGTGCGTTTGGGCGTAGTTTGGATCTGTGCCAAAAGTGGAGGCCAACACAAATAGACAAATTAACAGCAGTTAACTCATATTGCCATAGAAACCAATTAATTATAGGGTGTGTGTGTGTGTGAGACAAAGGAATTCAGTCAATCATTCTGGCTTGTCTCTGTGGTCTGAGTCTGGCCGGGTTGCTGTCGCAATAGAGATGTAGTTTATAGGACATTTTCTGTAAACAATTAGAACGGCACGCATGAGAGTGCATAGAACATCTACTATGGCCTAAAGTGCCCAATCAGACCCAAGATTTGTGGTTCTGTCCCCAGCTTCAATCCAACATTGTCATAAAGTTTTGGGAAAAGTGACAAATTATTAAAATATTTGAGAATATTAATAATCTTTTTTTTTTCCTTTTTCTCTCTTGACACCAAAACTTTACGTCTAAAAGTTAAGGAGACTGACTTCACAGAAATATTAATACAAGAAATATATTAAAATCACAGCTTGTTCATTCAAAATAGTCTATTTACAGTCTCATACATGTCCAACCTCTTCTTCTAATATTGGCCAGTGTCCAACTGCATTGCAAATGATCAAGTTTTTACACCTTTAAGAGGTTCTTGTGAGTTTAATTAATATTCGTTAAAGCAGAGCGTTTCAGCGCAAAACGTCCGCTAGTTTACACACAAACCCCCCACATTTAGATATTTCTGTAACAGTTATTAAAGCAAGTTATTTTTGAAAGACAAAGAGACTTACGCGTGGAGCTGATTGGTGGAGAGGAGATATCGCATTCAGCCAAAAAACAGGTGTGGAAAGAAACAGCAATTTGTAGTACATTTTAAACACCTATATGTCACGGTTTGGCATAAATAATTAATGGGGCAGTGAGTAGGATCAGTAAACCATAGAATGGCATCACAAGCTCGTTTTTTTTTTAAATTTGGTGTTTATCGCGTTTTGGAAAAGAGCTCTTCATATGCTGAGTGATTAGATTTTACTGAAATGAACAGGCTGACACATTGTGATCAGGTATACATCTGACCATCTAACAGAAGGACTGCATTTCTATCGTGCTTTTCCATCCAGCAGATGCTCAAAGCACTTTACAATCATGCCTCACATGTGTTTCCCCAGCCAAGGCCGGTACCCATTTTTGCAGCTGGGTGGACTGCAGATAAGTGTGGACAATGCTGAGTGGACAATGCAGACAAGTGCCTTGTCCAAGGGCACAGACAGGTAGCATGAGCGGGACTCGAAGCCAGGTCTACATATTGGAAGGCCACCTCCTTATCCACTGAGCTACCTGCTCTCCACACCTAATCTAACAGCTTGTCTGGAGTCGATGTGAGTTGCCACCCTCCGTAAAGTAAACTGCACGTCATAAATTGCTCCACAATTGCATTTTCTCCATGTATATAATGTCATATTTAACATGAACTGGTTGCACAGTCATGTGGATAGCAAAATAAGAAAATATAGGGCATTTTTTTCATGCACCTCTTAGCCATGGGGAAGTATCTGGAGCACTCTGTACCGTCCCATGCACAGTACGGGTCCCTGGCCAGGCAGCATTCAGCACAGGCCTTTCCATAAACCTCACACCGATGCAACGACATCTGCGACACTCCAATATCTGAGCCAAGGTACAGTTGTTGCTGTGTAAACAAAAAAGAAAAAAAAATCTCAGGATCCCACTTGACACAGGATACTTAGATTTGACAGTGTTATCCCCTTAGGAAATACAGCCTGCTTTTGAAGTGTAGTTTGGATGGTTGGAGCGAGTAATAGCACTTCATTTTCCTCAGTACTCTTTGACAAGTCAATTAGCAGACTTGTTATTTTTTTCTCTGCCTTCCTTTTGTGTTACTTGGCTGAGATCTTTGTGTGTCATCATGTTGGCAGATCTCAAAGAACAGAAGACAAATCTGTCTTTGTACTGACAAGGTGTGTCGCCTGAACCACCGAGACAGGGTTTCAACACACACATATGCAACAGTAAAAGTTGTAACAAACACTTTCTGTATAAATTCACCTAGTTTCCCCACTGAAGCCTAGTACCTTCAAATCTGGGCCATAATCATTTGCTTTCTTTTTCATAGCCAAGTATAAAGTCCGGGACACCCTTATTTTAGCTACACTCCTTCATTCACTGTATTTTTGTTTTACTGTAGCATCCCTTTGGAGGATCCTTTGGTACCACTGGAATGACTTTATGTCAAAAGAATGATTATGTAGGGAGATTAAGATGAGGAATATCACTTGCATTGTGATACGTTGTTTTAGCCATATGGCTCATTTCTTTGGGCATGATCCAGCAGGCAGGTGCCTCATTGTTGAGGACCCCAGCGGCTGGATAAGGCCAAGTTGATGCCCATGCTTTACCTGGGTTTGAAAGATAGACGGTTACTTTTGAGAGGTGGTGATGGACCAGTTGTCTGCCTGAGTGGACCTAAGACTGTTCCATGGTGTGGTGGATGCAGCGACCAATGGCACCACTGCATGCTTCCAGACCTAACCTGACCTATATTCATAATTAACATGACATGATGGTGTCTAATTTTTTTTAATGATGTACTGAGAACAACAGTCATTACCTGTTTTGTCGAAAGTTCCATAGCTGTTATAGCTGTTGGCTCCTGTAAACAAAATAAAAAAAATTAAAAAAAAAAATCACACAATGGTTAGTCTGCACTTTGGTCAACTTGGAGTCATTTGCATTTACAGAAGTGAATACATCCCTGTGCAACATTACTTAAATATCTAATTATTCATAATTGAATCACTGCTCAATCATGATGCCTTGTGTCTAATTTGACAATTAGAATGTTTCCTCCAATGAAGAATCAAAAACAAATACTTTGGAAAGCATATGTTGAAAATACAGGCCCCAATTTAGATTACTTTGTTGTTTGTTCTGTTTTCTTTTTTGCTATAATTAATTTGTTATTCATTTTGAATGTCTGTCCTTGTGAATTAACAATTGCAGAATTGATTGTTTTTATTGACATATTCGAAATAAACAAACAAACAAACAAAGTAGAAATTCAATGCAACAAAGTTAAGTACAAATATGCATAACCTTTAATATAACACATCTAATTAATCACTTTTATAACTATTTTTCTTTTTTCTTTTTTTTTCGTGACATGTCAGGGCATGAATACAAGAATATTTCCAAGTCACTAATATCTGTTGAAGTTCATTAAAATCAATAATTAATAAATAGAAACAGTATGATACTGCATGGCAATTTTGTTATATTTGACTAACTTCAAAACAGGGTGATAGCAAACAAAGTTTAGTAGTGAGGGAAGCTTCCAAGAGCCCACTGACAACTTTGATGGAGTTAAAAGCTACCGGTACTGCAGAAACTGGACAAAAGGCAACTTTGGTCTGTTGCTTCACTAGCTATAGTTTCGTGGTAGAGTAGTGGCAGTAGTAAATTTTATTTCAGGCAAAAACCCATATAGAGTAACAACAAAACCAATTTGGTTAAATTAATTTCCTAAAGTCAAATGCTATATGTAACACTAACTTCAAATATTTGAAGTTTGAATACGTACGTCCACGTTGGCCCAAACGGCATAGTGTGACTGCGCCTTAATCAGTTACATCATTATAATTTTTTTGTAGTTCTGCCAATGTGTTTGGGTTTACAGTGTTTCAAACAACTGATTATGGAGACGAACTGCTCAACATGCATTAGTTAAAAAAAAAAAACATACTCTGAATACAGTCATCTCTTCAAGTAGGACTTCTTCCAGGTCATGCCATGATCCTCTGGGGATGGACACCACCTTCAAAATCGTACCCATATCTGGTGCACAGTGGAAGGATGCATTTCTTAATATCTGCTGCTGCTGTACAGTATAGGCTGATCTGAATCACAACTGTTGCAGTGTTAAATATGCTGAGTGCAACACAGGACAAAGATAGACCTTGTCTTGTCATATGCAGCTGCATAGCAGTGTATACCTGTGCCTATGAACATGACATCATACTGGCCATCTTCTGCTTCCACTTTATCCACCACTATCTGGGTAAACTGGTAGTCCACATCTGTTTTGACTATGATAGGTCGATTGTTAATCGGGTAGACAGGATTGAACATGGCTGGATGGCTTCTGGCAAACGTTACAACCTCATCAGGGAGGTCTTTGGTCGTATCAAATCCTCCAAAAGTCTTCCCCGGACACTGTGGAGAAAATATGCTTGTTGCAATAGTTATGCTTAAAATAAAACAGATCATTAACTTTAAGGTCTGACTCAAAAATGCAGTTTATGGCAGATTGTACTCACTGTGCCAGGTCTTGGATAGGGTACACGTCCCTGAAAAGCCACCCACTGGTAGTTGGGTCCATCTCTATGAGCATAAGGGCCAAGGAAGACTCTCCTGATGTCCGTCATGCTGTATATACACACTGCTGATCCTTTGAAAATGTTGCTGATCATTGATGTTGATGATGATGATGATTGAGATAGACAAGGAAACAGAAGTGAGTTTATTTAATCTGCAATGATGGCAAACTCATACTATAATTTCAGAAACGTTTGTTTGTTTGTGTGTTTGTTCCACTACTCCTCTGAGGTGCTTGGACCAATTTCTAGCAAACATCCTGTGTGCATGTAGGTTGACCACCGAATTGATCCAAAAGGGTTTGTTTTTGCAAAGGTCAAGGACATCATTGTCAAAGGTCAAATTATTACTTTCACTCTGATATCCACCAAACTTGTCACATGTATGTAGGTGGGTTCTAGAATTGCCCAGGCCATATCAAATTTACCAAAGGTCAATCAAGGTTATTGGGGTGGGTCAAAGGTCAAATTTAAAGTTTTTCACTCTGATTAGAACCAAACTTGTCACGCATATAGAGGTGGGTTTGGAATTGCCCAGGAGAGGTCAAATTTGCCAAAGGTCTATCATTGGGGTCAAAGGTCAAAATATAACTTTTTTTCACTCCAATTTGCATCAATCTTGTCAAACATATGGAGGTGGGTTACAGAATTGCCAAACAAGGTCAAACTTGCCAAAGGTCAATCTTTGGGGTCAAGGTCCTGTCTGCCTGTCTGTTTGTTGGCCTACTCTTCCCAGGTCCTTTTGCTGATTTGATTTTAATCCCGATTTGGACCAAACGTGGCACACACTTATGTGGACTCCAGAACTGCCCTGGTAAGGTCAGCCTGAGGTCAATCATTTGGGTGAAGGTCAAGGCCATTGGGGTCAAATGTCTGATTGTTGTAGGCATTACTGTTTTCACAACCACATGTACTATTAATTAGTTCTTCCAATACAAGCCACAATACCTTGATGTGCTAAACACTGCATAGATGATCGGACTCTTTGGATCCTTTGTGCTCATGACAAAAACATCCTCTGAAAAAGACAAGGCACAATATATTAAAATCAATCCATACATTGAAGAGGCAATAATGTTTGGACAATTACTCACGTAGTTCATCAAAGTGTGTGTCAATTCCATTACTGCCAGGCACAGAGCAAATGAGCCGAGCTTTTAAGAAGGTGGTCCATTTATTAACCAGACTCCTGTGGCCTCCCAGGTCATTCTGCGAGACAAATCACACTCACAAATTCAGTCAAAAAGCTCTCTTCTTAGGAAATTGTCTTTAATGAGATATATGGTTCAGTATTTGGAACTAATTTTATAACAATTTATTTGGAGGACTCCCATTAATCTTAGATATTCCACAGTTACCCTTTCAAGCATATAATTATTATACTGTATTTAAATTTTTAAGACTCAAAAAGTGAACTTAACAAATATAAAGGCAGTGTAAGGAATCACATTGCCTAATTTCATAGTTCCTTCTCATGCCCCATTACCGTGAGGTAGTACGTCCTGGATGTTTATAGGCTGCTATAGTCACAATAAATCTAGCTGCAGAATAAAGCAAGAAACCCCTTCATAGTCTCACCAATATGCCTTCATCCACACATGGCTACAATTCATGTTTTACACCCCATAACTTTAGTTATGAGAACATATGTAGAGTTTTTACCAGCTACAGGAAAAGTTCAACCTTATCATAGAAACATACATGTGTTTAGAATAGAAGTAATTTTCTGAAGTAAGCTACAAAGCTGTTAACACACTTTTATGTTTTAGGGATCTGACACTGTAATATCACCATTAATGTACATTATTTGTATTATATTCTGTGTCTTTAAATTTGCACAAACACTACATGGTAATTTTTTTGTATTCTTTATATTTGCAGATAATTTAGAATAATTATATTTAAATATACAATTTTTTTGTCCAATTACTGGTGGCTTAATTCTACCACTGAGGTGGCACTTTATATATCAGGTCTCTCAAAAAAGACTTTTTTCTGTGGTTGCTGCTTTAATTGGGAAGGGTCTGCTGCTGGCCATGCCCATTCAGCTTTGAGTCCCACAGCCCTTGGTTTTGTGTGACATAGTTATACTAGCTCACAGAGCCATCAAGAGTCCAAATATGGGCATATGTTACATATGTCACAGAAGTCTGAAGTGAGCTGTTTCATGTGTAAATTGGTCATATTGCAGGAGAATATCTATATGGAAAGCCACAAAATTGTGAAACTTAGCAGAGTTTAACATGAAATCCAAGCTGTATGTAACTATTAACGATAGATAAAAACAGTCTTCATCATAGGACCCCTTTAAATTATATGTATTAAACCACATGTTTGATACACATCAAGCAAACTATCTGCAACATAAACTTTTGATTCATGGTCATTGTCAATTGGAAGACAGTTTTGAAAGTCTCGTAACTGAGAATTCTCCTTTTTAAATAGCAGTTTCTTTGACGTTAAAAAAAAGACCATGAAGTATGTTATAGCGGACATGCTGACAATGTGTGTCCTTACAGTGTACTGTCTGTTTTCTGGCATGTACAGTATGCACAAAAGAAACATGCAGAAGTGCAGGCAGAGCGCCAAACCTTGTCCCACATGGTGTTGATTTATGACAGAGCATTTAAATGCGTCCTAAAATTACACGGGCCTAAATTAATGCCGTGTCTTGCATAATGGATGATTTGTCTCGTGTTGAGCACAGCAGATTCCTGACATACTGGGAAAACAAGCTGCTAAGTGAGAGGAATGATCTACATTTACAATGAAGAGTTGAGGCTGGGCGTCAGTTTGATCCACAGTCAACATACTGGAGCTCCTACTTAATAAATAAATACAGGATTTTGAAAATAAAACAGATATAAGGCCAGCATTTCACTGTGGCAAAGACAATCAGTGCCAAAGCCTGGCATTAGTACCACAGCTTCCTTGCCTCTCGGGTTCCGGTGACATTTAACATTTCTCTACGGTTTCTGGTTTCAGCGCTGATTGCACCATGCACAAGAACGCCCAGGCTAAAAATAATCACAGGTAATGGCTTTGTGAATGCTGCCATTGTGAAAGCCACTGACACCTGTCAAATGTTCTTTCCTGACACAGAAGCTATTTCACATTATGTAAGTGTGTGTGAACTTGTCGTTTTGGTGGGCATGTAGCTGTACGTTCAGGTGTATGTGCCCACTTTGCAGAGCTGTCCGATGCGAGCATGTGTGGCCTTCCCAGCATGCTCTCCGTCCATAGCGTTCTCCCGGAAGAACAGGTAGACCTTGTCGTCTTCTGGGTTGTCACCCTCTGGGATCAGATGAACGCCCACAAACCTGGGATCTGGAGTGCACAACACAGACACAGACATTTGATACGAACGAAGAACAAGGAACATTAAAATCAACAGTGCTTCACCCTCAAGCAACTTGATAGGCCTGTCTGTATGTTAAGGTCATTGCACATGCTAAAACATGTCAACGTGGCCCAAAATAGAAGGTTCAGTGGTCCTCATCTGCATTGTTCTAAACCCAAAATTTGAGATGATGAATATGCAGGAGTTTTGATGGAGCTACTTATAGATATATTGTGGACTCGCTGACTCCATTAATCCTATGCTTGCCCTGCTAATCACAGGAAACAAAACCGGCCCATGATATAGGCTGAATACGCAATTGCGTACGACCCCTAGCCTGGGTAGGGGGCACAGGTTTGTGCCATTGACATTCCTTGTAAGGACTTAAGATTTTCTTACTCAGAGCTGCTGCTGTGCATAGAGCACCACAATAGCCTAATGAATGGTAAATGGACTGCAATTCTATAGAGCTTTTCATCTGAAGCAGACACTCAAATGCTTTACAATGATGCCTAACATGCACCTATTCATGCACACACTCACACCAATGTCAGCATGCTGCCATGCAAGGTTCTCAACTGCACACCAGGAGCAACGTGGGGATTAAGGACCTTGCCAAAGGGCCGTTATTAATTTTCGGGTCTGACAGTAATTTGAACCGATGATCCTCTGATCTCAAGCCCATCACTTTAATCTTTAGACCATCAACTCCCCAGTGATCATCATAATCAAAATAATCAGAGCAGCAAGATTAATCACATCACAATTGAGCCTGTGTGATTATATACTTTTACTAAGGCTGTGATTTAAATAAATAATCTTTACACACTTTGCTGTGGTCCACGTGCACCTCGCCATTAAAATGCAATATTCCCTCCATCTGATTGTAGACTTTAGGCAAGTTTAGTGAAAAACATAAAGTGCGGCTAGGAGCTTTGTTTCCTGTAAAATGTGAAGGACCGCACAGCTCCTCTTTTTTCTGTTAACCGGCACACATGTATGTGTGCAGAAAGTCATTGCCACACCTCGTTACAGAGACACTTAAATAATCTATTCCTTTGAATTCTTCACAGATCTCTTTGAGTTTCTTAAAATAGCGAGTAAAAAGCTATTGCAGCTGTGAATGGCGTACCAATTGAATCGAATCAATAACTAAAACAGGGGAGGATTAATGCACGGGCGTGCCCAGGCTGAAGTCTGGGGGCCCAAAGGGGGCCCCACAACTCACGATTACACTTAAAGGACATTGGAAACGCCCCTCCAATATATATTTCATAGTTCCTGGCCCCAGGCATGGACCCCCAAACAAAATCTTCCCTAGGGTCCGTTGTTGCCTCGAGCCGGCCCTAGCTGGGAATAAAGCACTTCTCGCTTACCATTTAGCCAGCGGGAGTCGTGCTGCTCTGTCCTGATTGGGTGATGTTTGCCAAGAGTGCGGAAGATGGCAAAGTCCCTCCCCATGAAATCAGCCGATGTCCCAGCGTACAATTCTCCATCTGACAATGAGAAGAATATGTATAGTTTTAGAACAGAAGTCATCAACCCATTGATCACAATCTCCTTGTCCATCTTTATCATGATATGTGTGATGTTATTATATATACAAGCATACAATGGCAATCGTACTTGTATCCACAGATCTTTTTATGCATCAAGCAGCAAGACCAACACAGGTGTGCATAGGTTACATTCATTCCCATGTTGTTTATATGTGTCTATCAGTGTTCGATCAATCAGTCTGACTCTGAGTGATTGCTTACTGAAACAAACAACATAAGCCTGCAGTCCTGCTGCCATCTTAAATAATCTGTTGAGTTCATAAAGACACACTGTCTGTTGCTTTTTTGTTTGCCTGTTTGGCGCAGAGGGAGCGCACATTAAGCAAGTGCCATGGTGCAGTGTGCAAAGGAGAGTGAGCGATTTTAAAATCTTTTATTCCAAACATCTCTTAATCACAATGCAGCAACAGCATCCCATCCCAATAATGTAATAAACTCCATGTGTGAAAAAAAAGGCTTGTAAGTCTCGCTCTTGAATCATTCCAAACACAAACCAAGACATCATGCAGGTCGAGCCGCGACAGTCTGCTGTCTCATATTTACATACAGATAAGTCAGATGTGTGGCCGCTGTTCACATTTAAAATACGTACTTTTTTTTAAGGTGGTCTCCTAAAATTTCTGAGAAAATCAAGTTGGATTTAATCAGGTTTTTACAGTTGTTTTGTTATTGAGTGATCATCGGCAACTGGCTTTGTGTTGTCATCTACCGAGCACCACGCCTACACAGAAATCATGTTTTGCTAGTGTGTGTGTGTGTGTGTGTGTGTGTGTGTGTGTGTGTGGGCTTAGGCTATGAAATAAACTGACACACAAGCTCTTTTCAAGACAAATGTAACTTCAACAACATATACATGTGGAAAGAGACGGCGTGAGAAAGAAGAGAAAGGAAATCATTTCCACTGGGTTGTGTGGAGTTGCAGCCCTGTAATTTGAGATTTAGAACTTAACTGCTCTGAAACAATCAGAAAAACAGAAACTATGTACTTCTCTGATTTAGTGCATTCCTGTGCAGAAGCGGTCTATCTGTCTGTCTGTCTGTCTCACTGACTGATGAGCACAGCTGCAACTAATACATTATCAATCCAGCATACACTAACCAACCAGCAGGTGGCAGACATGTCTACGGGATATTACATGGGGAAAACAAAGTTGTTTTTTTTGATTGATCTGTTGCATCAAAGTCCACCAGATGCAAAAGGTTTTGCCCTCATTATGCTATTTTAATTTGGAGACATACATTTATTGTTCAACAGGTTGGTGACCACTATATTACATTATCACTGGATGCCAAAATAAGTAAAAAGGCATGGAGTGATGCAGGTGCAAAAGTTGAACTGTCCAGAAGTTCAGCTGCAGAGGTCCACTTGGAGTCTTGAGCGACCACAGACAGTGACTGACGTGAAGAACATAAGGAGTGTGAAATTGACATTAACGCAGTAGTCAAAGCTTTGATGGGTGGTGAGGGGCTTCTGAATGGATGGAGGGACCGGCCAGAGGTGTGAAGCAGGGGAGTACATAATGATACTGGCGAGAGAGAAGAGAGAAAGGCCAGAGGAGATGAAGGGTGACGGGTTGGAAAATGGCCATCTGTTAGGTTAAATGGTGTGATATAACACAATGTGACCGGCCATAATTGGGGGTAGCGGGTAGAGACATGCTCACATCATCTTGCTTTATAAGCCAAAACCTGGGAATTCAGTACAAAGAAACTCAATAAAGTGTCATCTGCCATGCACGCCCAGCACTTTTAGGTGGCATTCAGATTGAAATAGAGTTTATAGTCGTGCCAATGAGAGGTTCTGCGTGAGTAAACTCAAACTACAGAGCAGATCAACGTTTAATGACTGACAGAAAATCTGTGTTCTATTACTGACATTTACTTTGCACCCAGCATATCTGGTAAAATTAAAGAGTAACACTGAGGGTGTTTTCAGGACTCTCATGTTTTTTATATGACCTTAATGTAACACACAGAACGGTACACTGGGCCCGCTGTTAAACTCACCAATTAGCATGGAAGCAGTGAGTAGCTTGGGATCGTAAGGACTCTTTCCGCGCCCATTTTCTGTGTGAGGCTCCAGTCTGAAAACACTGTCCTGGACACAGAGAAACAAAAAATGCTAAGTCTAATGAATGAAATGTTTGGCATGTCATTCCGTGTCAAGGATTCACTCACACTTGATGAGGTGAAGTATTAACCCAAAGATGAAAGTTCAGTAAAAGGAGAAATCAGATTTGCTGGAAGTACGATTTTTTTGTGTACACTGTCTGATAAAATGATTAATAAATAATCAAAAAAGACACATTCGATCCAAAATCAGAAAAAGTTAGGATGATATGGAAAATGCAAAATAAAAAAAACTGGAGTGTTTCTTACATTTACTTTGACTTCTATTTCATTGCAGACAGTATGAACCCAAAATATTTCATGTTTTGTGTGGTCAGGCCTGCAACCCATTCCAAAACAAAAATTAAACACAACTACACAGCTAAATCCTTTTAACTAAGATATAGATTTGGTAAATAACTGTACAACTCTTTGGTACAGATATATATAGTTTATACTGCGACCCGGACCTGGATAAGTGGCAGAAAATGGATGAATGAATGAACACATTCCAAAAAAGTTGGGACAGGGACAATTTAGGGCTAGTAATGAGGTAAATAAATAAATACATTTTGATGTTATTTCAAACAGGTGATGTGAACAGGTGATTGTAATCATGATTTAGTTCAAAAGCAGTATCCATGAAAGGCTGAGTCTTTGAGGAACAAAGATGGGCAGAGGATCATCAGTTTGTCAAGAAATGCATGAGAAAATGATAGAATTGTTTAAAACAATGTTCCTCAAAAAAGATTGGAAGGGATTTGCATATCTCTCCCTCTGCAGTGCATATCATTAAATGATTCAAGGAATCTGGAGGAATTTCAGTGGGTACAGAGCAAGGGTGCAAGCCTAAGCTGAAGCCCCATGAGCTCTGATCTCTGAGATGTCACTGTATCAAGAATCGTCATTCATCAATACTTGATATAGACACATTGGCAAGGGATTGCTTTGGGAAACCTTTGTCAAGCACAATATGGAGTTACATTTACAAATGCCACTTAAAACTTTACGGTGCAAAAAATAAGCCTCATGTTAACCTTGTCCAGAAGTGGTATTGACTTCTCTGCACTCACAGGCATCTGGGTTGGACCATCACACAGTGGAAACATGTATTGTGGTCAGACGAATCAGTATTCCAGATCTTTTTTGGAAGAAATGGACACCATTTCTTCCAAAAGCCAGGGTCTGTCATGGTATGGGGTTGTGTCAATGCCCTTGGCAAAGGTGATTTACACTTCTGTGATGGTAGCATTAATGCAGACAATATCAAGACAACATCTTTTCCAGGGATGTCCAAGTATTTTTCAACAAGACAAAGCAAAACCACATTCTGCACACATTACAAAGGCATGGCTGCAGAAAAAGAGGGTACCGATACTGGACTGGCTTGCCTGCAGTCATGACCTGTCCCAAACAGAGAATGTGTGGAGAATTTTGAAATTAAAAATTCAACAACGACGACCCTGTACTGTTGCACACCTTAAGACGTGTTTGCAGGAAGAATGGGACAAAATAACACCTGAAACATCACATCACTTGGTATTCTCAATGGCAAAACATATTTTAAGTTTTGTGAGAAGGAATGGCAACATTACAAAGTGGTAAATGCTTTAGCGTCCCAACTTTTTTTTTGGAATGGATGTATATTAACAAATTAAATGAAATGAAGTAGAAGAAGACATGAAATATCTTGGGTTCATATTGTCTGCAATGGAATAGAAGTCGAAGTAAATGTAAAAATCACTGCATTTTTTAATTTGCATTTTCTATATTGTCCCAAATTTTTTTGATTTGGGGTTATATTATCTGAGTATTTGTAAACCTGTACTTGGCACTAAGGCACGCTATTATTCCAAAAGCACCCATCATTGCTGTAACTGGACCCCATCCATTAATCCAATCGCTTTTTGTTGCTTATCCTGGGTTGGTTTGTTTTATCAGCAGGTTAAATGAAATGACCTTTTCCCTGGCCACTTCCTCCAGTTCCTCCTGGCAGATCTCAGTGTTTTTCTATGCCATATGGGTCTACTCTTGGATCTAGACCCAGTTGAATGAGACTGGAAAATCTCCAAAGGGAGGCATCCAAGAAGCATTCTAATCAGATGCCCAAACAATCACCATTCAGCACAAAGGAGCAGCGGTCCTACTATAAGCTTCTTCTGGATATCACAGTTCTTTGAGCCTGTCTGTGAGCGTGAGTCCAGCTATATTGTGAAATACACTCATTTAAGTCATATATAGCTTTGATTTAATTCTTTCAATCATTACCTAAAGTTCATACAGGAAAACAGGTGAGGGGAGGGACCAGGCCTGGTGCCAGTGGGCGGGGGAGATGGGTCGGGCCTGTCCAAAGACACTCCTCCCCACCACACCCGATGTCCACCAAATATGTTTCCAAATAATGCAAACAAATACTTCAATAAGTCTTCATAAAATTTTCCCAACCAATAAACTATGAATGTGGTTTAAGATAAATACTAATTTGATAAAGTGGTTAGTGCTTGCCTCCCGAGCAGAAGGTCTCTAATTCAAGGCTACCTATGCCTAATTCTCCATGTACATCTGGTGTTGCATCAACAATGGCATCTGGCATAAATCTTGTGCCAAGTCAACATGCAGATCCAAAACAAATCCGCTGTGGTGATCCCGAGCAGAAACGGGAGAAGCCAAAAGAAAGTTGATCTAGCATGTGGGTATTTATGTTAAATTATTAAAGTGACCTTTCCAAGAAACACATCTGAGGTTACTGTTGTTCTGACCAATAAGCTTCTCTGTTTACTTGGTGGGTCGCATGACACAAAATGGACATTAGAAATGGTCTTAATTGTACAGACAACAGAGGTGGGTACACCTGAAAGCAATCCACTCAGAAACAACCGGGCTAACACGAGACAAAATGACAACGATACTGTTAAGATTAGCAGTTTGTTGGAATAATTATCATCAGATAGCAAAGCTAGCAACAACGTTAGCAGCTCAATGGAATCACTCATTGACGGAACCTCAATACCAACGTTCAAGAACAACTTTCAAGCTGATTTTGTCAGAGTAGTGAAGAAGAAAGCTACACACAAGGATCTGAACAAACTCAGATTTGTTTGGAAGGACGCTGTTCTACAGCACTTCAATTCAATGAAAACATGACACCTTCAGCTCCACTGGTGCCGTTGGTGTTTTATTTTTTGAGCATCTGTTGTGGTGTGTTAATTTGTTAGCTTAGATGTTGGAACTTTGTTTTTTAAAGGGTCAGATGTAGCAGGCTAGGTCTGTGGTGGAGTTTGTAGCTTGTTTGCTAGCGTAGCCTAAGTAGTAACTCACTGGTATGACATCATGTGTGACAAAAATTCTCCAAATAGGGCTTCGGTTGCAAATTGTTTGCCCCTGAAAATTTGAAGGCCCCCGTTGATATTGGCATGGAATCAGGATGGCTAGAAACATAAATCAGCAGGTAAATTGAGAACTGAGCTAAAAGCCTCAATAAATTCTTCACCGTGACATCTGAAGCAACTCCTTCATTCCTACAAGATAAATGATTTCCATCAGTTCAAGCTGGAACTCATTCCGAACCAGGAAGAACCAAGATTCTTCTCAGTCCTTTTGACAGTCCTTACTTTCATCTCAATCACTTCCCGTAAACTTCAAACCATCCCAATGAAGATGTCAAATATTAAAATACTTTTGATTGCATCTGGACATTGCAGTTTGATTTCACTTAAAATAAGCATGATATAGTTGCAAAGATGTGTACATGCACTACTTTTGGCATGGTAGATTATTAAAAATAAAATTAAAAAAAAACTAAAGTAATGATGATGCAATTTAAAGCCATGCTTCCATAAACACATGTTGTAAGGAGCAAAAGAAAACAACAAAAAAATAAAAATAAAAACCCCACATCACTCTCTGTGAACTCGTCACTCATAGAAAACTAATCAAATGTACATTTGTAGGGTATGATTTATATCAATACACTTTTTTTTTCAAAGATATTTCTGTGCCTGTAATTATCTGCAAATAGCAGGGTAATGAAAAGGAAATAAATATTTCTGAGTTTTTATGAGTCTGACTCAGTGACATTTGGAGGAGAAAGGAGCAATATCCTTCTCACATTCTCAAACACACACACACACACAGATGCAGACATACACACGCACACACATGCACAGCAGTTCCAAATTACAGTCATAAATTGTAAATCCTACAGGCTATGGAACTTTAACTTTAATTTTCCATCTCATTTTGATGAATGAAATCATTTTTATGTACTTAGTGATTCCTTTTATTGAAAGGAGAACCCACTCACACTTGAACTTTACTCTGACATTTGCTGAGTGTTTAATAATAATAATAATAATAATAATCAACATCATCATCATCATCACATGACTATTGTGTTTAATGCAAAATAAATATTCAATCAAATGGGGCATAGAAATAAAAGTAGTGTCTGTCTATACCTCTGATTTTTTGCCCACCTCCAGGTAAGCACACACGGGGTGAAAGGCTCCTGTTCCACACACGTAAAGATGGGTCTGGTTGAATGGCTGCAGCACCTTGATGAAGTTTGAGCATTCCCTCTTATGGATCAGAGCCAGAAAATAATAATAATTTTAAAAAAAAGTCACAATCAATTTTACAAGCATTTAGCATTTTACATAATATTCATTATTGCCATTGATGTCCACAAGAAGAAGTGAGGCTCCGTAAAGTGGCCGACACCATTATTACCTCTGGTAATTAATAGAAGAGGGCAATCAGAATTCTTACTTTGGATCCTATCTTACACCCAGCACAAAGCAGTGCTAAACCCAGCACAGGTGTCATGGGTAGATTCCACCTGACGCAGTTATCATTTCTACACCCAGTGGCTGCTTCTTATAAATCACAATACCACATGTGTTCATGTGGGTGTGTTGGCCTAAAAATGAGGTGTTTGATATCATCCATCACCTGAAAGTATTTGTGGATTTGACCACCAAAAACTAGGTCTAAAGTCCAACAGTGTCTGTCACTGCACAAAGAGCACAACGTGAGACTTCACCATGCATGTACCCTGCACCGTATTACCTGTACCTATCTTTGTCAGTCACCTGCAATGGTGTAATATAGGCTCCGGCACCCCCCGTGACCCTTAATTGGAGTAAGCGGGTATAGAAAATTAATGAATGAATGAATATTATGGCCACTGTAGGCAAAGAAATTTTTTTTTTTAATTCATATTTTCCAAGAACTGAACAGAGACAAGCAACATTTTATGCGTAAAATGCTCAATGAATGGGACTTGAAAACAACCAATAAACTAAAAGTAAACAGTCATGGCATAAAAAAACTCACCTTGCTGCTTCACTGCTTTACCTCAGGGAGCTTTGGCGTCCTCTGTGTGCTGTGCGCACTGACATGTTGGTGGTAATTCATGAAAGCACCAAAAATGCTTTCACTTGCATCCGCTTCCTCAATACATCAGTTCTGTCTGGCTGGTGCAGTCCAATTTAAAGGGAAGGGGTGCCACTCTGATTGGTTGACCTCGTAATTGCACTACAAAACTAAGTAAACCCAACCCGATTGCACACACCACACAGCTTTGTGCTGGTATTTCCGGCTTTGCTTAAACAGCAAAATGCACTTGGACACACGTCCTCTGCGCAAGTCGTTTTTGCATCTGCCATCAAAAGAGGGCGAAGAATGCACTTACATGGGAACACCAAATCACAACAAAGTGTAAATGTTGGAAATTTGGATTCAGACAGCATGTAGCACCGACGACAAGAACCATGTGGAGACGATAGACAAACTGTGACATTGTAAGGGCTTTATCGCTACTTGTGTATGCTTTGTACCTTATGGTGTGTTTCATCATGCACTAACAGCACGTGGCTGAGTAG
>OMMV01178376.1:0-21234 GCA_900302635.1 Chatrabus melanurus
TTGATTAAATATTTTTATTGTTTCTCTCGGCCACACTAGATCAAAAATATCATTTATGCCTCAAATGTCAAAATGAAAGTGGTCAGACGACTGCTCACATATGGATTTTACTTTTTGACCTGCTGCCTCTCACCCAATGACCGCTGGAAAAGGCTCAAGCCCCCACCAACTGGAATAAGCAGGTTTAGCTAATGGATGGAATGGATATTATGCATGTAATGAGAGGAGCTAACATTAATTAGTACAAATCTTATGTTTGTTAGCCTCTTGCTATGTTGCTATGCATCGCTTATACATATGATGACAGTTTTCAGTCCAACTGAATCAGCAAACATTAGATCTAAACATTCAAACATTAGATATCAAACATTAGATAAAAAGTTACAGTTCGTTCAGAATGGGGCTTTTTTTTCCTTTGGAGGGGTGGGGGGTGGTAGTAACAACAACAAATGTGTATGTGCGTGTGGGTGTGTGTGTAGGCAGGGGCGCCCAGTGCATCATACAAGCTAGAACCGTCTCTGACTGCTGGCACGCGTATTGCGTTTCCATGATGGGCCGCCACGGCCAAAAACACCAGAGCCGTTTTTTTGTCCCAGTCCAGCCCTAGTCTGAAGATACAAAAACTGCACAATTTTGCTCATCTACCAAATTTTTCAACAAACTCATATTTGTTAACGCAATGAAGCTGACCAACAGCGGATATTTCTCTATTGAGAGCACTGATTAGAAGCAGATGGAGCAGCAGTAAAGGACTCGCTCTGTGATGCTTTTGTATCAGCGCATATGGCATGTGTCAAACACAGTAATTGGTCCAGTCTCTCCTGACTGCTTAGGAGTGTCTCAAATGAGCTCTTATCGCTCTATAGCAACCAACCTCCATGCTGCAGGAGCCCACCCTCTTCTTGTTTGTAAAAGATCCATATTGTGAAAAACCACTGGAGTGTTGCAGTGGGGCTAACTCGCCTTTCCACAGGCCTGGGTTTGAGATCAGCCAAAGCTCCCCATGCCCATATTCTGCAGAATACTCTCCTGTGGAGCTTGTCATGTCACAGCGAGACACCTACACTTGGCTGCCTGTATCAGCAGTGGCCATGCGCACGAGTGCTGGCTGTGCTATTTATGGGAACCCGTGAGGTCGCCAGGAGTGTGGCAGGGAGTGGGAGAGGTTTTCTGCAACACTGCAGCCTGTATCCTGCTGTAAAATGGGCAAGACGCAGACGCATTCAAAATATTATTTAGATCACTGGTCTCAAACTGGTGCCAGAGACGAGGGAGAGGGTGCAGGTTTTCATATCCAACAACCACATCAGCTGATGATTTCACTAATGAGCTCATCCTCCCTGCTGAAAGTGGTGCTCAGCAGTGGTTGGAATTTGAAATAAAAGAAAAAAAACAACGCACTCTCTGCCCTTTTTGGGAGCATTTTGAGGCCACTAATTTTGACAGTGCTGTGTATTTAATAAAAATAAAAAAAGTTTTCAGTGTGAAATAGACCAAAAGCAAATTTTAATCCATAAGAACCCATGGTGACACCTGTGACACTTTAATCACAGCACCTTAGCACATGACCACACAAGGATGTTAAATATATGTCACTTTGGGACTTCATTAGTTAAAGTTAAGGATAACACTATATAAGGAAATTTCTAGAACACCTATGTCACTTTGGGTACTTATGGGCTAAACAAATATTTTCACCTTAAAACCAGCGTGGGTTAATAGTGCCCTATAAGTGGTGTTTGTAATGTTTTATCTTCACAATTTATTAACAAAATGAAAATACATGGGTATCTATAGAGAGCATAGCATGTCTGGAAAATCATCAGCCCTCGCACAACATTTTATGAGGCTGCTAGTCCGAGAAATCACAAGAAAGCCTCCTGGCTAAAATGTAGCAGAGTAAATCCGTTCCAGGCCCTGTGGTCCATCGGACCAATGTTTTTCTCAGGTTTCACCAGCCAAAGGATAGCTTCCTTACTTCCTGCTGACATCAGTTCTGGAAGATCTTTAAATTTTAAAGTCCTTCACTGTAAGTCAACAGTAGAGTAGCAGAGAATTTCATTGAGGGGTTGGTGGCCTGATCAGCTTTTGCTTAGCCACGGCAACAGGCACAGTTTTCAGTTGGCAAACAGCTGTCTAGAACTAGGAAAAAAAGACAGCGAATGACACAGAAGCCTTTTTTTTTCTTTGCAGAAATGTGTGAATTTGCAAAAATCTATTTTTGCAAAATGTCCATTTTGGTGCAAATCTCACAACAATCATGCCAAATGCATTCGATGATTCTAAATCTTTCTGCAGTTAGAGTTTACATATTTGGCAGAATCACAAACGTTAATCCAAGGACCTGGCTTGTTGTGTTCCTGAAAATCCATTTTGAAAAATCCTCTGTTTCTCCTAAATATATTTATTAAGTTTTTTAACATCATTGCTGAACATGATAGCATCTAAACTTACACCAACTCAGTTTCCTGAAATTGTTAAAGGTTTTCTTTCAGTTTGTGCAAATTAAATAACTGTTTTATCATATGTTCAAAGTAATAAGACTTTACATTTGGGTATGCCAGTTTGGTAGAAATTCTTCAAAAACACCCATTGGTCACAAAGGGTTAAAAAAAATCATATGTCCCTAATGCAAATGCACATCTCCTCCCTTTATGCAGGTCTTTAGAGCTATTCTTTGCTAGCAGTCAGAACAGCAAACTCCTGTACGGAGAGCCTCCAAGCTCTCCCAGGGCCAGCAGAAAGTTCTCCTCCCCTCCTCCTCTGGCTATCGCTAAAAATTCATCTCCCAATCGTCGGCGCAAACTCTCTCTCAATATCCCCATCATCACCGGGGGCAAAGCTCTTGACCTAGCTGCCCTCAGCTGCTCCTCAAATGGCTATGCAAGCATGTACTCCTCCATGTCCCCATTCAGCAAGACCACCTTGGACATCAACAAACTCTACGTGTCCAGCTCTATCGCAAGCAAAATCCCTGATGAGGAAGAGGACAAAAAGGACAAGGTGGAGGAATCCTCTGCATGCAAACAAGGTTAGCTACAGACACTTATGGTTATTTAGTATTTTAATTTGCTTTAATTGTATGATGACTTTGCTTGCTTTTGGTGTGCCGCAGAGCTCTCTGTGCAAGAAGAAAGCGATAACGATCAGAACCAGAGTGATGACGCAGACCCAGAAGCCTCGCCCACGAAGTCACCAACCACCCCCAAAAATGTCAAATGCAAAAACTCTTCAGGTAAATGGCCTCGACAGCACACTGACATCATTACGGCTCAAAAATATAATGTCCAAGCTTGTAAATGGCACAGTGAGATGCCACCTGCTCTATATCCAGTTTCCTCGGCAATGCCGCATTCATCATTGAGCACTGTGCACCATTATATCATTTTTATTTAAAAGCTTTGTTTTGTTACTCTGTAGATTATTAAATGTTTTTACAAGAGGAAACGTAAAGCCAGAGTATTAGACCAAAGACATTGTGGAGAACATAAGCCAAATGAAACACAAATTGGGAGATGTGAACATGTGGGGAAGTCAATGCTTGGCTCAAGTAGGTGTTTGGGAAACTTGTGTCATAGCAACTACATCGACTGTGTCTTCCTTTCCGCCCCCAGTAATGAGGTTGTTCGGCTATAGACGAGATTATCTCTGCCTACAAAATCTCACAAAAAGATTTAAAAGCCACAAATCTGTTCCAAAACCTGTGAATTATCTGAATATGTGAAGCAATGAGTCTGCCACAATGTGAAGGATTTTTAGCCGTCTGAGATTTGTGTATGTTGTTGGGATTTAAACGCAGCAGACTGCAGAGAATCTGTTGATTTCTCTGTTATGCTGATATTTGGTGGCTATATTTAGCTGCAACCATCTTGAATATCAAAGGCTGCTGTAAAAGAAAGTCTACAGGTAAGGTGTTCAGTGGGCCTGCAGCACCCCCTAGTGGAAGCTTGAGCAAGGAGAAGTGAGCTTTCCTGCAGTCCGGACAGATTCATTTGTTTTATTTTGAGTCATATAATTTACCAATTATTGTCCTCTATATTTTGTGTCATAGAAATATGCAGCGCTCTCTCTGTAACTAGCTGGGCAAGCGTAAGGATTAATGGAGTGAGTCAGTCAGTAACCTTGTAAAAATTACTGCATATTCAGCTCTGAAATTTTGGGTCCCGATAAATTCAAGTGTGGACTAGTGAACTTCAGGTTTTGGGTAATGTTGGCATCTTTTAACATAACACTTTGCATTTATTATTTTATATATATCAGTTTAAATAGGAATGTTGGGACAGTGGGACATGTCTGGGCTTGTTCAGGCAGGCACACTGTAAAAAAAAAAATCCATTGTTTTTATGGAAAAAACTGGCAGCTGCGGTGGCCATTTGCGTTTAGTTCTGTAAAAAATACAGTAAAAATATGTACATACCTTTACAGAACAACCTGCAAATTTTACGGTATAATGTTGTAATTTACAAAACATTTATAATTTAAAGCATTAAATACAACAGCTTTTTTTTGTTTGCTGAATTAACATTATTATGCTGTTTTTAAACAAATTATTTCAATACAGTTGTTACTCATTGTACATTGAATTCCATTTAATGAGATTTTGTTGTGCTGTTCTCATTTTGCTCAGGGTCACCACTGCAGGTTTGGCAGCTACATGTTGATCTGGTTTTTCTAATACAACTCAAACTGTATGAGAACAGGGCTTAGGCAGCCTTGAACCTGGGACAGTTTGCTTGGGAGGCAAGCACAGCTACTGTTTGTGCCATTGTGCTGTTGCATCACAGGAACTACTCTGAAAATATGATGAATTGTACATCATTTTGCCATATTAACATATTTTTACTGTATTTGTACAAAGTATGTTAATATGAGGAGTTCTGAAAAAAATCATGTCTGTTTAGCATGTCTGTTTAGGAATTACTCTGAAAATGTAATGAACTGCAGAATCCATTTTATTCTATTGAGTAGGCTCTATATCAATAGAATAAAATGGATTCTGCAGTTCATTACATTTTCAGAGTAATTCCTACCACTTGACAGAATGGTGGCACAAGCAGTTTGTGTTTACTTCCAAAACAGAATATCTCTGGTTCAAGGCTGTGTCCCATTCTGCTTCTATTAATTTTTTGCAAATTACAACGGTTTTATACTGTAAAATTTACAGCATTTTCTATAAAGGTATTTACATATTTTTACTGCTTTTTTTTTTACAGAATTATTCTGGCAACCATTACTACCAGGTTTTTTTTTTTTTTTTTAAACAACGGAATTTTTTACGGTGGATGTAAAGTAGGACTTTTGTTTTGTGTGTATTTATGAAGCCTTGTTGCAAATCGCAGGTGACCACTAAGGTCACTGTTGCTTGCATTATAATAACAAATCATTTGTGACATCTTATGTTGTATATTTGTCAGTTTCCAGAGTTATCTTCTGTTTAACTGTGCTTCGTAGAGTTCTCACTGTTTTCCTACAACAATGGCATGGTGATGTCTTCATGTCGGGAGCTGGAAAACAACCGTAGTGCCCTATCTGCTGCCTCTGCCTTTGCTATTGCTACAGCCGGGGCCAATGAGGGAACCCCCACCAAGGAAAAGTATCGACGGATGTCCCTTGCCAGCACAGGTATCTTTGCACATATGGTTCTGCTCCCATGAGGGTTCACGTTTCAATAGTATTTTCAGGATCACATAATAACCAGTGGAAATGCCAGCACATTGTCAGTTACAATTTACACCAATTTTACATGTTTGGATCTTACAGTTTTGAGGGTTTACAAAACAGTGTGATATATTTGGGGCAGTGTTTGAACTGTTTTTGGACAGTGCACGGCTTCTGATGATATTGCTAATGGTGCTTGTAATGTTGGCGAACTATCATTGGAGTTGGGGGGGAAGGTGTGTTTGGTCTTGTGTGAATAACATTTTGATTTATTTTATTTTTCAACCTCTGTCATGGACAATGCTGTGATCTTTGTGGAATCAATGGATATCCTGATTGCAACACTTGAGAAGCTGAGTGAGGAATCGGATTGTCTGGGTTTGCGATTGTCCTGGATCAAGACTAATATCCAGGTTGTCAATGACTTCCTGGACTCGGCCATAAGAAGTGTATCTGTATGCAGTGAAAGTGTTGAACTTGTAGAGACATTCACTTATCTTGGCAGTGACATTCATGTCTCTGGGTCCTCGGCTTTTGAGATCGAGACATGCCAAGGAAGAGCTTATGGAGTCATGAGGTCCCTGGACAGAAGTATTTGAAAATGCTGATACCTTTGCAGAAGAACACAGGTCCAAGTCTTTAGGGTCATGGCGCGTCTTATTTTATTGTTTGGTTGTGAGACTTGGATGCAAACCAGTGACTTACGGCAACGTCGATGTCCTTAGTACTATGCTCTTAGGAGGATCCTTGAGTACCACTGGAATGACTTTGTGTCAAACAAATGGTTACTTGGGGAGACTAAAATTAGGAGTATCACTTGAATGGTGAGGGTGCATCAGCTATGGCATTTAGGACATGTGGTGCATTTCTCTGGGCATAATCCAGCACGCAGGCGCCTCAGTGTTGAGGACCCCAGAAGCTGGAGAAGGCCAAGGGGACGCCCACATTTCACCTCACTGCAGCAAGTAGATGGTTACTTTCGAGAGGTGGGGATGCCTGGGTAGTTGAAATCTGGCAGGGCGGTTCCTTAGTGTGCTGGATGCAGCGACACACGACACCAGCGCATGCTTCCAGACCTGACCCAAAGAGGTTAGGGGTAGAGCAGGTGGCTCTGTGGGTTAAGAGATGGACTACTAATATACAGACCAGGGATCGATTCCAGGTGTGTGTTTTAGGCCAGTGTTTATCAATCCTGGTCCTCGGGACCCAAAGTACTGAACATTTTCCATTTGTCCCTGAACTAATCAGAGCACATCAGCTCAGTCGAGTGTCGATTAGCTGAACACACCTGACTGAGCTGATCTGCTCTGATTAGTTCAGGGACAAATGGAAAATGTACAGTACTTTGGGTCCCGAGGATCAGGATTGAGAAACACTGCTTTAGGCTACCTGTCTGTGTCCTTGGACAAGACACTTCATCTGCATTGTCCCAGTCCACCCAGCTGCAAATGGGTACCAGCCTTGGCTGGAGAAGTAACCTACAATGGATTGGCATCCGCTCCAGGGGGAGTCATAGTTTTTTTTAAATCAAGGGATAAACACTGGCCCCATGGGCCTCAAGCTAGCTTAAGACTTACTGCTAAGGAGGTGACGATCTTGTGTTGGATTATTAGTAGCATTACTGAAGAACTAATGACTCAAACTAATGAAAACTTTGAATCTGGCAAGGGGATGTGGAAAGAAGAATTTTTTTAAATATATTTCAAGATAATGCATTTTAGGCTCTGTGTGTACAAAAATCCTCAGTATTAACTCAACTTGCTTAGTGTTAAAATTAACATTCGTCATAAGTTTATATAATTTTCTCCAAGTCCAAGTTAAACTTTCCGATAATGTTAAAATATTAACTATTTAACAGTGCTAACTTTCTGACACTTGCAGTGTTACCTTATAACATATGTAAGTATATTTTCAACACTACAGTGGGAACTTTAATTCTGTTTGAATTAAAAAGTGTAATTGGTCTGGCATATTTAAGGAAATTAAACAGTGCCATAATATTATCCCTTTCCATTCCCTGTTTGCCCAGGACACCTTCCATTCTAAGTTCTCGGCTTCCTTTCGAATCCTTTGAAACCTATGTTTTGAACATTGAAAAATCATGTGCTGTGCTGGCACCTGGTGAACACTGGCACCTGCTGGACAGTTCAGGAATATGCATTCATATCAAATTACGAATGTCATAGTTAAGGCTACAGTCACCACAGGGTCTGTACGTGCACTACCATGTACATTGCTTGTTTGAGTAAAACTACCCAAAAGTGTGTGTGTTTGTGTGTAAGACTGCTCCAAAATGTGCAAAAACTATGAAAAAGGTTGTTACTAATTGTTGTTATTTTTCAGTGTGTTTTTGGAGTATTTCCCATTTAGGGTGGTTTGGCCCATCAAATTGCAGATACTAACCATAGAATTCTTTGAAAAAATACTTTTAATTCTTTCTCCAGGCTTTCCAACAGATCAGAGGAATGGAGACAAAGAGTTTATAATCAGACGAGCAGCAACCAACAGAGTTCTAAATGTGCTGAGACACTGGGTGTCCAAACACTCTCCGGTAAAACATCCCAACACAACTCATGACACATTTTGAGTTTCAGTCCATAACTACAGTACAGACCACTGGCTTTGTGTATACAGTATCACTGTGATCACTTTATTATTTTTTTGTAATCTATTCTGGACATTGTCTTTGGATGGAAACACTGAATGGAGGAATAAAATATGAACTTTTGTGTATTTCACATTTTTCTGCAAAATAGTTTTTAAAACTATATATTTATATAACTATTTATATATAACTACCTATTTATAACTATGTAAGTACATAATGTAACAACCCATGCAGGGCTGTCTTCTGAGAGAAGGCTTTAAAATTACCACATTTGTATTCTGTCTGCACATTATCTCACAAATGTAATGTGAATTTCTCTCAAATTTAAATAGTAAAACTATTCTGGTGTCATTCACTGAAAATGTGTATCCTGTTAAATCTTATTTATTTGCACTATGCATTTAGTTCTAGAAGTTATTGAAAAACAAGTGTATTCAATAACTTTTAGTGTATTCATTTTCTGCTCCTCCTATAATGCCTTTGCAGCACTTTAAGAAAATATGGTGTTCTTTTGCATCATTGCAGCTCTTTTTAACCTTAAAGGTTTTCACTTGAATTGATTTTAGATATCTGCAAAATCATTTTCGTTATTACGTGACAAGTCCAAATGGTTGATCCAATGAATGAATTTAATATAACTGAAATTACAATGTTACTAGTAAGAATTACAAATTAAGATATTTCTAAGTGCATTTTTACTTGTAAGAATTCTTCTTTTTTGTTATTTATTGATAATGATGTCACAAATATTGGAATTTGACTTGTCACAAATCCCAAATGATTACTGGAAATATTTGTATTTCAGCTCTGACTTATCAAAATGTTGGTTATGATGCAATTTCAATGCAATAATTGCAATATCTTCTATCTACATTTTAAATTATAATATCCTAGTTTTAGATCATTATAAATGCAGCTTTATGGAATTGAAAGATATATGTTGAAGCATAACAAATTGAAAACTGAATTGTAGATGTCACTCAGAATATGCAACAAAAATATAAACAAAACACTTTTCATTCCCACTTTTCATGAGTTGCAATAAAAGATCTAAGACTTTTTCTGTGTATCTGTGTAAATAAACATTTGTGTAACCACAAAAGGTTGATTTCCTTCCAATTTTGTTCATAAATTTGTTAAAATCCATGTTAGTGAGCACTTCACCCTTGCCATCCATGTGGCTGGTGTGGTATATCAAAATGCTGATTAAACAGCATGATTATTGCACAGATGTGCCTTGGAATGGAAACCATAAAAGCCAACTATAAAATGTGCAGCTGAACTTGAAAAAAGATCTTTACTTGGTGAAGAAGCCAGATGTGGTGATCCTGGCCTGATGTGTTTACATGTAGTCTGCAGTTGTGAGACTGGTTGGAAACGACATTGGAGGCGGCTTATGGTCAGGAAATGACTATTTAATTCAAGGGCAACAGCTCTGGTTGACATTCCTGCAGTCAGCATGCCAACTGCACACTCACCCAAAATTTGTGACATCTGTGGCATTGTATTGTGTGATAAAACTGCACATTTTAGAGTGACCCTTTATTGTGACCAGTCCAAGGTACACTTGTGCATTAATCATGCTGTTTAATCAGCATTTTAATATACCACACCTGCCAGGTGGATGGATTATCTTGGCAAAGGTGAAGTGCCTACTAACATGGATTTGAACAAATATGTGAAAAGAATTCAAGAAGAATAAACCTTTTGTGTGCATAGAAGAAATCTTAGATCTTTTACTTAAATGCTTGAAAAATGGGAGCGAAAACAAAATGCTTGAAAAATGGGAGCAAAAACAAGTGCTGTATTTTTATTTTTGTCGAGTATAAATTCTACATACAACTCAATTTGACAATCAGCCCTAATATTTAGAATGTAGATACAAATAATTAAATGTTGATTAGCCAAATGTAACAGATGTAATGTGTTAAAATTTTGAATTGACATAAATAAATTTCCAGTATCTATAACATGAAGGAAACTTAAAAAAATGTAAAACAATTCGAGAATAAAATGGATTTTGAACCAACAAAATACAGACATTATTGTATACTGTGAATGTATGCAGTTGAAAAGAACTAAAGGGTGACATTTTTTTGTCAAAGTGTGATGAAAAATAATTCCACACTGTTTCATATACCAGCTGATTGGGTGGTTTCTTCACTTCTGTAGGACTTTGAGAGTAATAATGAGCTGAAGACAAAGGTCATTGCCTTCCTGGAGGAAGTGATGCACGACCCTGAGCTGTTGACCCAGGAGAGGAAAGCAGCAGCCAACATCATCAGGTACTGACGTTTTTCTGCAAGCTCACACTGACTCCACTGACTCAACATGAAAATGTTAATTATAATATGCAGACATCACCGGCTAGAGTTCTTTTTCATGTCTTTACAGGACTCTAACTCAGGAAGATCATGGCGACAATCAGATCAGCCTTGAAGACGTGATACAATTGGTGAGTGTCGTCAGTAGCTGCTGTCCTCAGTCAGTAATCACGTGTAACGTGGAGCAGTTTTAAAGCTGTACCAAGGTACATTTTAAATCAGATAAGCGTTCGTCTTTATAACCAGGGGTGAATGAATGAGTTTGTGTACTTCAAAAGATATATTTTAATAGGGGTGTGAAGAGCTGAGTAACCGCAATACAAAACCACAGATCGAAACCAAATTTTGCAAGACATTCTGCAAAAAAAAAAAAAAAATCTCTTTTCAAATAGCTGTTCTTCTGGCTGTGAATGTGCATTTTCTCTTCTATTGATCTATGTGCTTCATAAAGACATTCCCACATTAAGGAAATATGGAACTCTATTATGTGCAGCACTGCTTGACACTTAATGTGACATTTACTCCCAGCTAAATCTACAGAGGTATTTTAAAATCTGCCTGTGGTATTATGACTGTTGTTAACAATTAAATAACATGATATGCATGCACCCAGAACAGTTGCAGACGAGAACAGTCAATAAGGTAGGCAACATATAGCTATATTGTATTCCTCCTGGTGGAAGAACAAGAGAATGATCTGTTTAATTTGCACAAACAGGATCCCACACTGTTAAAAATGCCAAATTCAGATGCATTTAGCAGCCTTTCAGTGAACAAACTATCTTTTGTGGGGTCTGACACGAGAGTATATTAAATGTATAACTGGACAGGATTACGAGATGAAAGTTTTCTTGGAATTTGTGGATTTCCAGATACAGTATGGAGCGTAAACAGTTAGTGCTTTTGTACCAAATCATGATTCCAATCACTTGTTGACATCTCCTGTTTGAAATAACATCATTATTCAATTAATTTTTTTTACCTCATTGCTAGCCCTAAATTGCCTGTGTCCCAATTTTACATTGCCAGCCTGAAATACAGGAATGGCTGTATATTAACTAATGAAATGAAGTTGACCACACAAAACATGAAATATCTTGGATTCGTACCATCTGCAATGAAATAAAAGTCTAAGCAAATGTAGGAATCACTGTGGGGTTTTTTCATTTGCATTTTCCATTTCATCCCAACTTTTTTTGATTTGCATTGTATCTCAAAATTGAATCATAGCTAATTTGAATTGTACCAAATCTTATTTAAATTGCAGTGCATTGATTTATTTTTATTTTTGTTTGTTTTGTTATATCAACTAAACTAACTGACCAAATAAATCTTCCTTCATTTGAGTATTGGACAGAAAAGTATGTAATGATATGTATAACAATTAAACACTCACCCAATGTAAAAATGTTGGCACAGCATCCCATTGGCACAAACTGAGAAACAGATTTACACCACTGAAAAGAAATTCTGATGTAATGTCATCATGAACAAACTCACAAACAAGTGGTAAGGCTAGAAAAAAGGACATTCCAACATTGGATAGTTAATACTTCGTTTGCCTGTTGCTATACTTTTGTAGATTGCAGTGGTAGAACATCCAAAAATCTAAGCATTCTTTGTGCTCTGTTATGTTGAGTCAGAAATGTCCAAAATGTACAGATCTCTTGTGTTTCATTTAGGTGGAAGAAGGGAAGGCGGATCCCTTTGAGAGCCACTCTGCCTTGGAGATTGCAGAGCAGCTCACGCTGCTGGACCACCTGGTTTTTAAAGTCATCCCTTATGAGTGAGTACCATGGCAACTTGAATTTATCTGTAAAACACACAGAGCACACACAAATTCTTTGTTTTTGTTTTTTTTAATAAATCTTGTTCACGTTGCGTGGTTTTACAGGGAATTCTTTGGCCAAGGCTGGATGAAGAATGACAAAAATGAGAAGACACCATACATCATGAGAACAACTAAGCACTTCAATGATGTATGCACCAAATCACCACGCTCTTATACATCTTATCTTATTTACTTGTGACATATTATTAAGTCTCAGCATATCATCTACCTTTTTCCACTGTAAGGTAAGCAACCTGATAGCCACAGAGATCCTGCACTGCGATGACGTGGTCACTCGGGTAGCAGTCATTGAGAAATGGGTGGCTGTGGCCGACATCTGTCGCTGTCTCCACAACTACAACGCCGTGCTTGAGATCACCTCCTCCCTCAACCGCAGCTCTGTCTTCCGCCTCAAGAAGACCTGGCTTAAAGTTTCCAAGCAGGTATTAATTCCGTGCACATCATCTGTTATTTTTTCTGCGGAGCTTCATGCCAATAAAGGTCATCCTGATACCATTCCTACCTTTATTCTCCAGACGAAAACACTGATAGACAAGCTGCAGAAACTGGTCTCATCAGAGGGAAGGTTCAAAAACCTGAGAGAAGCTTTGAAGAAGTGGGTTCAGGTCTTGGATGTAGTTTTTTATATGATCATTGTCGTAAAGATGAAGTAATAGTGATTGAGGTGTGTTTCTCCCACCAGTTGTGATCCTCCCTGTGTGCCCTATCTGGGCATGTACCTCACTGACCTGGCTTTCATTGAGGAGGGAACACCAAACTACACGGAAGACAACTTGGTCAACTTTTCAAAGATGAGGATGGTAAGATGATTGTATTTGCATCATATGAGAGACTAAGCGATTGTGTATACTTGCCAGGGTCAGTGGAAAAGATGAAAATAATAAAACCAAGACATCTAGATGATTGCAGTGCCCTTGCCATTACCATCAGAGGTCTGATACATTGGTTAGCCCCAAGAGAGCAGAAGCAGCAAACCACATTTCAATATCTCATCTAGTTCCTGACATATGGTCATGAATGATTTTTAGACGATGACCTCTGATTTGACCTTGACCTTAGACCTATGACGTGGATATGACCTGTGTTGCGACAGGACAGTCCACAGAGTTTATCCACCCAGTTGGAGTGAACTTACTCTTTGTGTTTTAAAGATATTGCTGAGGACAGGATACACTGAAAAATATGTTCTATGAATTTACTTGATTTAAATATGTACATCGGTCCCACGTAATCAGAATGTGTCCAACTGACATCATTTTCCCTGTATCTAATTAGGATACAGAGGAAAATTATGTTAGTTGAACATGTTACTTATACACTTATACAAAATTACATAGAAATCAAGGCGATCACAAGTGCATACGCCTCCGGCGGCATAGCTAATTAGTACTTATAGCATGTCACTTTGTAAAAAACTTTCAGCAAACATCTCAGAAGAAATCTGCTGATGCATTTCCTTGAGCTTTGCCAAGTTATAATAATTACAAGGTCAAAACTCAGGTAACAGTTATAGCCCATAGATCTCATGTTTATACATCACAGCTGTGATGCACAGATCACAAATACAAGAATTGCATAACTTAATTTGGTATAGATTATATTCAGTCATATTTATGGGCCAACCAAAATCCCAGTCAAATCATCAGTCTGTCAAGGTCTTGACTTGATGAGTGTACTGGCTCAAAACAAACGAATGTGTGTGCCCAAAGCTTTGTGAGATGGCAATGAACCCCCGGCACTCTTTTCCAATATTTGGAGAAGTAATGTCCAAAAAGCAATACAACTAAGTAAAATCAACACACTGGAAAAAAAAAAGTTCTCAATGAAAGTGCTTACTTTCCCTCTACAACCGACACCCCTGTACTTGCTACCCATTCAGTTTATACAACATGCAATATCCTGTTATATTTGCACTTTCTCTGCCCTCTGCCAAGCACATTTCTTGTCATTAATGCAAACAAGCAAGTGTGCATGGTAGCGCACATACAGACCTTGCGTTGACTATAGCCTTTAAATATGAAATTCAAAATTTGACATGGATGCACATTCCTGAACCGTCCAGCAGGTGCCGGTGCTCACCAGGTGGCAGCACGGCATGTGATGTGTTCCTTTTCATGTGGACTCCAGAACAATGTTCTCAACATGGGTGTTTCGAAGCAGTGTTTCAAGTTGGCCATCAGTAATTTGCAGTACTGTGGAAAAGTTTTGGCACTATCCCCAGCCACACGGTCTATCTATTATTCTGTAATTCCGGTTTTACTTTCGACCTGGATTGTGATGTCTTCCTTTTCATGCAGACTCCAAAACAATGTTTGAAGCAAGGTGTTTTAAAGGTTTCGAATTGTTTCGAAGCAGTGTTTCCAATGAAAGGTTTTGGGACCATTTCCCAGCTATTCTATTCTTTAATTCAGGTATTACTTTTCTGTTCTGGTGTATATTTCCTGTTGTATTTGTTGATGTACTGGACATCATGTTTCTCCCCGCAGTTACTAGCTTAACTCTGCTTGTTAAGGAATGAATACAGAAAGCAATATTGTGCTGGTCACTTTGAAAGATAATTAAAGTGGGTTTCCAACACTTGTGCTCAACCACGCCACCAGGGGGCGGACGCTGTATATTTTCCTTTGGCTTTGGGCTCACTATTTATTGTATTACACTTGTCTGACCGTAGTATTCACTTGAACCTTCAAGACATTTACCCATTCATAGCCCATTTAGTGGATCTTTGCCTGTATTACCATCTCTGGGAGCAACAGTTGAGTATGACTGAAAGTGGAAATGTGTCCCAATCATTAATCTACTGTCAAGTCCATATGTATTTGGACAGTTCACAATTTTGGTAATTTTGCCTCTACACACCACCACAATGGAGTTCAACTGAAACCATCAAGATGTGCTTGTAGTTTTGACCTTCAACTTTAATTCAACTGGTTCAACAAAAATACTGCATTAACCATTTAGAAAGTACAGCCATTTTTTTACACAGTCCCTGCATTTTCAGAGGCAAACTAAATATAAGAATTATTAATAATACAGATCATCACTTTCACAGCCAGTTTTCTTTCGACAAGTCAGGGGATAGATACAAAAACATCCAAGTCACTGATTACAAAGATTGTGTCACTGTCCAAATACTTAGGGATCTGACTGTGCAAGAGATTTATTCATGTATATTTGATAAATAGTTCAATGATCAGAGCCCCCTCCTTTGTCTGTTTGTCTGTTTACCTTCAAGAAAAATCCAAATTTGACATTTTGGTTCTACTGCTTTGCAGATTTCCCACATCATCAGAGAAATCAGGCAGTTTCAGCAAACAGCATATAAAATTGATCTCCAACCAAAGGTAGGCAACTACTGACAATAGTCAGAGATTTTTGCAGTTGTACAAAAATCTTAAACATACTTATTTTTCATTCCTGGTTCAGGTAGCCCAGTATCTGCTGGATAGGAGCTGTGTTCTGGATGAAGAAAGCATGTATAAAGCCTCACTCAGAATTGAGCCTAAAGTGCCCAACTGAAAGTTGACTGATGGCAGTCCTCCACATTTTTCTGTGTTAATATTCCACATTATTTAGCATATCAGATTTTGTATAGTTGTACATGTTCACTCTTCTGTACAGTAGATGTTTACACAAAACATTACAATGCACTTTTTTTTTTTTTTAGGTCCATATGTCATACACAATCTGCTCGTAATTTATTTTTAATTATTATTTTAGTTAGAATTGGGACTTTTTTGAGCATAATAACAGAGGTCACTGGCTGCACTCAAATGTCTTCTTTGTGACCAATGACATTATTTTGCATCGCCTCACATCGACTCAAAATGTGCACTTTCTGAGTGCTCACGCTGCCAGCTGTAGTTCTCTTTGCTCGAGTTGATTGACGACTGCAACAAATGTAGCATTTAAAATATATAACCGCATCAAATCAGGTATAGAGCACAGATAATAGAATTGTATTTGATGATGGCAGAAATGCCTCTGTGCTTCTCAAACCAAAAAGGTGATTAATTTCTGCTCACTCCTTCAAGATGCACGTCATCATTAAACCAGAATTGACATAAACGGCGAGTCTCGTGTCGAAGAAGGATCACTCCATCCCTGCTACTGTTTTTATCTCATGAATCACAAGCTGTGGGTGTAATGATATCAGTGGTGGGCACAGCTAGCCTAAAACTTAGCTTCGATGACCGAGAATCTGCTAAGTGAAAAGTTAACTGTGATAACGTTAAACCAATAAACTGCTAACATATTTTAGCTGAAGCTACCGCTAACCACTTAATTCTATGAATTTAGTTTTGGCTTGTTTTTTGTTTGTTTGTTTGTTTTTTTTTGCTCTAAAACCCTGAAAAACAGACCTAAAGAGCTGAAATTTTAATATGTTGTAGCATAAACAGTAAGGCTCCCAAAAAGGTTCAGCATGCCAATCAGTGTTTCCAACTGTGTCCAATAGGAAGTAGCTAAAGCCTGGTCAAAAAGTCGCTAAATGTCACTAAATGATTTGCATATTTATGACATCATCACGTTACCTTTGCACTCTGGCAAACTATTCTCCTCATCTGTACTTGGTAACCTACAAGTACCCTAGGATATAACATGCTGTAATTTACCGCAAGTTATCACAAACTTCCGGTGATTGTCTCCCCGTCAATATTGTAGGGAAGGAGGTATTTGAAAAAGCAACCTTGTGTGCCACAAAACCGACCTCAAAAGTATGATATTGGTAGCTATTTTATTGTCTTTTAGCAAAATACTCAAAAGTTGATGCAAGCTCCCTCTGGTCAGCAGCATTTATATTGAGGACTTTTATTGTGAAATGTCAGAATGGAAGGACTGTATCGTATTTGTGAAACCAGCTTTTCTGTTGGAGCGGCAGAGTTTAGCTTAGCTTAGCTCTGTACAGTGAGTAGCTAAGGTTTGACCAAAAAAAAGCGCTAGATTTGTCGCTAGGCGCTTTTTTGGGGGGGGAAAAGTCGCTAAAGGGGTCCGAAAAGTTGCTAGATCTAGCGACAAAGTCGCTAAGTTGGCAACGCTGATGCCAAGGTCAGATGATGGTCAAGATGTACATAAATAATTCAATTAAACAGTAAATGTTAGCGGACTTATAGCAGAACTAAATTTAGTGTAAGCTAATTGGTCTGCCAATGATTTTCAAAGTTAGCTGAAAAGCTAATCTGCTAAGAAAACTTCAATAGCTAATTAGTGAAGCTAACAAAAAGTTTGCTTCACTAATTAACTGTTGCGGTGGCCAAGTGGTCAGTGTGCACTTGTTTCCAAAGCAGAAGGTTCCCAGTTCAAGTCCACCCATTCTCCATGTAATGTGGAGTTGTGTCAGGAAGGACATCCAGTGTAAAATTTGTGCCAAATTAATATGCAGATCTGCTGTGGTGGCCCTGAGCATAAAGGGAGAAGCTGAGAGAACTTACTTTTACTAATTAGCTGGACTGTGCCCGCCACTGGACAATAAATTAGAGTTACATGCCTTTAAATTGCTGTGATTTCAGGTGAGGGGTTTTTGAAATATGCCCACCCAACGCAGTGAGATTTCCTTTTGTTTAAAACTCATGGTCCTCAGTTTTCAGTTCAGCTGATCAAGATCACACGTCGGTGGTAGTGTTGTACTTTCAGGTACTGCGATACTTCTGTAGAGCTCTTCTGTAATTAAAAGACAATCTGTCCCTTTTTTGCTGTTCCAGTGATTGTGGAACGTGACTGTATATCGCTCTGTTATATGCATTGCTGTTTAACGATAAAACGTATGTGAATGACCTCTGCCTGCAGCATCCAAACACTATTTTTGTAGTAGTATAAGAGAGAGTGAAACGCTCTTTATATGAACATAAGAAAGTATTTTGTACTTTGTTGTTAAATCACTTCACTGAAATGTGCTGTACATTTTGTACATGCGACCCTGCATATTTCTCAATGTGGAACAGTGTAATCCTCAAAAAAAAAAATAAAATTAAAAAAAAATTGTATCTCAAGCTTAAACACACAACGCTACAACAATGTGGTCTTGAATCCATGACTTAGAGTAGGAGACAACTTCAAAGTGTTTTGCATTTATACTGTAATCCTGTCTATAACCATTTCTGTTAGCAGGAATATAGTAACGTAGTGCTTATTCTGTGAATATTTGTATTTTTACTATGTATGTACAGTACACTTTTGAAACTCATGTGGCAGGCATGCAACACATTCACAGATAGAATAATAATAATAATAATATATACTTATACTGTATACACTTATACATGCACATACTCTTATAAGATATAAACAAATAAACATTTTGCTGTTAGCAATACCCAGTGGTATGAAAATTATCTTTCAACCCTCATGTTTCCACACCTTAAGAGATATTCAGAATTTTGTAATAAAATACATATATGATGATAATTATGATGACAAATACACAAAAATGTTTCCCAGTTACCTCTTGCTAATAAATCCATTTTTATCTCAGGGGAATCTGGTCTCAAGTGTGTTTGTAGAACATTTATCACTTGAAATCATGCTCTGTTGTACAGCTGTTGTAAAGTTTGATGCCCAATGCTTAAGATTGTACCATATTTTTCAAAGCATTATTGTGTCATCCATTATAAATCTGTATTTTTTTTTATGAAATCAAGATTAAGTATAAATTTGATAACATTAAGCTAACACAATAAGGGTTGGTGTCATGACATTTAAAGACATTTGTTCAGTCAATGATTACACATTAGGGTCACCTGATATATCAGTAAAATTTCCAGAAAATTATGTTTAATATTTTGAGAACAACGAATAAATTATTTTAACAACAGCATTAAATTAGTTTTATACTTGCTTTACTTAAAGTCAACTACAGGCTGCAGCATGACATACAGATGTAACAATTCACATGCTCAATCTTGCCAGGATATTATGATTTGATATAGTCTTAAGTAAGATAATCAATTAAAATATTTCATATTTTATATTATATATATTATATGTAAGTATTATATATATATATATATAATACTTATATTATATTATATAAGGCTTTTTTTAAAAAACTGCATCAAATAGGAAAGAAATGTAACTGTATCAAATGAAAAAAAAATTGTTTCAATCTTCAACACACAGTAAGTCCTATATAGGATCTGAGGCCCACTGGTGCCAGTGCTAGTCTCCCAATTCCATAGCATGAAGCAGATGAGTCCACAACTCCCCCTGGAGGGACACCAGTCACTTCCCCAGCCAAGGTCAGTACCCATTTACAGCTGGGTGGACTGAGACAATACAGATTAAGTGTTGTGTCCAAGGACATGGAGAGGTAACATAAGCGGGATTTGAACACAGGTCTACATATTGACAAAGCAGCTCCTTAACCACCGAGCTACCTGCTTTGCAATGGCGTTAAAACCCAAAATGCATAATTCATTGTTTGTTTTTTTAAGTATTTTTGTGCACATTATATATAACTCAAATACAGCAGCTGTAGCATTTTGGCTTGATGGGACTGCATCAAGCCAAAAAAAACAAAACAAAAAAAAAACAGTAAACCCATCAGAACTTCACCAGGAAATCACTGTCAACCACCACAGAGGAAGGCATACTCTTAAGATATACATAAAAAAAAGCTAGACAAATGTTTATAGTTGATTACCCCATTCCATACCCTATCCCATGATGCAGCTGGAGTACAGTAACCAAAGAAGATGACCTTCCCTGGGAAAAAAAATCAAAGAAGATAGTGGACATACATGAGAATGGTAGCAGCGTCTGAGGGGCCGTGGCATTGTACAAATGTACACCAAGAGCCTTTTTTAAAGTGTCTGTTGGTGCAATCGTGGCTGAGGGATTAAGGTGCATACCACATGCTGCAGAATGCAGTCTTTGGTATCCCCAGGTTTGAATCCAGACCTGGGTGACCTTTGCTGCATGTCGTTTCCTGTCTATCTTTCACTGCCTCCGTAATAAAGGCTGCAAAATGCCCAAAAAAAAAAAAAATATTTTTTAAAAGTCTGTGATTGCAAAATAGAAATTTTCACGGAATACTTGGGTATGCGCATATGTGCCATCTGTAAACATCTGGGTCAAAGGACAAGTAAAATGGTGGTGACGTAGTATGTCCGAATTGTGTCCATACTACTTGCTCTCTTACTTCTACTATATACTACAATAATAGCTGGGTAGTAACAATAATACAATAATAGCTGGGTAGTAATACTAACCAATGTTAGGTACATGCTAAGTATTCAGACACAGGGCAAGTCTTTAGGGCCTTGGTGTTTCCTGTCTGACTACATTGTTGTGAGACTTGGATACTAACCAGTGACCTAAAGTGATGAGTATCTTTGGTGATGATATCTTTGGTGCTAGTGATGATATCTTTGGTGCTAGGGCTCTTCAGAGGATCCTTGGGTACCACTGAAATGATTGTGTTAAACGAGCAATTACTTAGGGAGACTCAGATGAGGAGTGTCACTTGCATGGTGAGGGAGTGTGTGATGAAAATCTGAAAATTAAAGAGGCTTGAAACTGAGAATTGTGTGTTATTTAAGAAGAAAGAATCAGAGACAACAGCGTTTGTCAGTGTGTGATAAAGAGTGCTTGCATGGCCAGATATTTATATCAGTAGGTTGCATCCGAAGTGCTGGGTATGTGCGTAAGCTGTGTATATAGTGCGTCACATTATCTGGGTGCAGTTAGTACAGATTAACAGTTGCTCAAGAGCGATTGTAAGCAAAACAACTTTGAGTCACACAGATCATTATAAAATGGACAAACAGTACGTTTCCATTGCACTCCCCCCCCCCCCC
>OMMV01178381.1:6577-16939 GCA_900302635.1 Chatrabus melanurus
AAATTTACATCTACAATCCTCTAACAAAACATGAGCAGGAACATTTGCATGTTACAACAAATCCTGATCTTTGTCTCTGAAGGCTGCAGCACATTTAATGCCAAAAACCTATCAGTCAACTGACGAGTCAGAACATGAACCAGAACTCTGCTGTGACTTCCCGTCTTTTGAGACACTTACTGTCAAGATGTTACTAACCAGTGACAAAGTACAGTGACATCATAACCATTAAAAATTACATGACTAAGAATTTCAAGAGTTTTATAAGCAAAGACAGTTAAGTGCAAGTTAAAAAAAAATTTTTTTAAAAATTGCGAAATCATTCCATTTGATTTTTTTCCCCAAATTTGAAAAGAATCCTTTTCTAGTGGCCACACTTGAAAGGTGCTACTGTTCAGTGTGTAATTTTTTTTTAAATCATTATCCATTTTTAGCAATTGCTCTTTTTCTGAAAATAAAATAATAAAGATGGACAGCACAGTGGATTAGTGGTTAGCACTGTTGCCTCACAGCTAGAAGGTCCCAGGTTCGCTTCCCACCTGGTCCTTTCTGTGTGGAGTTTGCATGTTCTCCCCGTGTTTGCGTGGGTTCCCTCCGGGTGCTCCGGCTTCCTCCCACTTCCAAAAACACTCTTGTTAGGTGAAGCTGTGACTCTAAATTGATCGTAGGTAGGCGTGAGAGTGACTGCATTTGTCTGTCTAGATGTGGCCCTGCGCTGGACTGGTGGCCTGCCCAGGGTGTACCCGGCCTGTCGCCCAATGACCGCTGCGATCGGCTCCAGCACCCGTCCCCCCAACCCCTGTGGGATAAGCGGGTTCAGAAAATGAATGGATGACTGAATAATAGATGTACCATGTCCAAGTGGGCATATATATTATTTAAGCTGATAAAATGTGATTTGGGGGAACAGCTCAACAATAATAATAACTATTATTATTAATATTTACATTGCACTGTCAAAAAACAAATTGAAGTGCTTAGTAATTAAAATGACAAAAGCAATCAATAAGCACAGACATTAAAACAAACATGCACATAAGTTAAAACAGTTAAATATCAGCATAATAAAAGCAAATTACAATAAATGTGTGGACAACAGAAATACTGTATGTGTGTTTTGAGATTTGATTTAAGAGATTCAGCAGAATCTGACTAATGTTAACAGGAAATTTATTCCACAACATAGATGCGTGGTAAGCAAAAGCTCCACAGCGTGCTGACTTCTTCACCTGAGGAACACTGACGAAGCCTGCATCCAGAGATCACAGTGCATATGATGGCACAAAAGGCACAATAAGTTGTGTGAGATAAGAGGGGGCACGCAAGCACGCGTACACACACGCGCACACACACACACAGTTTTTATATGTCCAAACCTTAAATTCTGCTCTCGTGGTCACCGGGAGCCAATGAATGGAAGCCAATGCAGGGGTGATGTGATCAAATTTTCTGGCTCTAGTTACCTCCGCCATAGAGGTTATGTTTTCATCGATGTGGATTTGTTGGTTGGTTTGTTTGTCTGTGAACACTTTCCTGTCTACAGTTTTTGAGAAATCAACATGAATTTTTTTATGATGGGTAGGTGATCACCCAAGGATGTTCCCATTAAATTTTGGTAAGAATCTACACACTGATGACATCACAAAAATTATCAAATATTAAAAAAAAAAAAAAAAATCCCCATCTCTTATAATGGGTGAAACTTATAAAAAAATTTAAAAAACCATCTCTGTCAAAACTCACTGGATTTGAATGTAATTTGGCATGTATATGAAGAATCAGACCCGCAGCTATCAGACCAAGTTTCATGTGGCTCTGATCCGGATTAAGGATTTGGCCATTTAAACGTCACATTGGAAATCCCATTTAACATATTCAGATGTGTACAACTTGGCGACATCTCAACAGATAAGGATGAATCTTGTCATGGTTATGTAAGATGGTAATAGCTATAAGCAGGTAAAGTTATATTCAGATCCAGAAAGTCTTCTGGATCAAGTGGATCAAAATGTAAAAATGTCAGGTGCCAGAATGTAAGATGCTGGTGTAAGGTATCTAATAGAGACAGAAATGTCCAACCACTACCAAAATGTAGCTGAGAGAATGCTGATTCAGTAAGCTGTCAACAGAGTTGAGCTATCTCCAATAGCTCAGCACTTTACTTGATGTCAGCACTTGTAGTATATTTCTAATAGTTGTGTAATCCCCAGCATTTGTGGTTTATGGATCACTATAATGGAGAAAATAAATTAGAATTTAAAGGAAGAAAAGCTCATTTATCATGGCAACATGATTTTTATGTCTAGTGGTTTGTTTTCACAGTTGTATAAATAATATCAAATCAAAATTATTCTTCATGTTCACTAATAGATTTTGCAGGTGACAAATGTTAAAACCTTGGTGGAGGTCTGTGCTCTCTGAGTGCTCGTTAGAACTCCAGCAGTTATATTCTGAGTCATCTGCTGACAATAATTATATATTATAGTATTCAATTCTGGAGGACACAAAAGCGTGAATCAGTGTCTCAGCATCAGCCACAGACAGGATAAGTCTAATCACTGCAATGTTACGCAAATGAAACAGGGTATAGTCTTCATTACCTCTCTAATATGCAGGTCAAAAGACAATGATGGATTTAAAAAACAAAAAAACATCAAGATTATTAACTTTTTCATGATGTTAGCTAAGTCTCTAACAATCATCTCAGTGTTCAGCGTTCAAAAGCAGAACATTAGATGACATCCAGTAGCTAGAAAAAACTACAACTTTCATTTAAAATATCAGAGACATTATCTCCAGAAACAGACATGTAAAGATGCATGAAAGTTCATTCCACGACTACATACAGTATAATCTGATTAAGAGATGCTACATAAAGAGAGAACATTAATGGGCCGAGAACGGAACCCTGTGCTTCTTCACACTTAACCTGAGATGCCAAAAACATTTTCATAATGTAACTTATCTGTTCCGTCACTAGTTATACAGCTTCATGGTGGAGTGGATCAAAGAAGAATTTTCTTAAAAACAAGATGTAAAATTTCAGTTCCAGTTTGCCAGAAGGCACATGGGAGACTGGAGCCTCAGTTTGATCAGTTTTCATTTATTAAAACCTCTCTCTGTTCCACTCCACCATTTTTATTAATTAAGTCAGCTAGCTAAGGAGTCACACTACCCCTCTATGTCATTGGACAATACACTTCAACTGCATTGTCCCAGTCCACCCAGCTGTAAATAGGTATCGGCCTTGGCTGGGGAAGAAACCTGCATCGGACTGGTGTCCCGTCCAGGAGGAGTCAGACTCTCTGGGGATAAGCACCGGCACCACTGAGCCTTGGGGCCTGTGTAGGACTTAGTTCTTCTTACTACGACCATAGAAATATCAATGCCCAAGCCAAGATCAAACCCACTGTGTTTCCACTGGAATGAGTGGGACTGTGCGTAAACTGCTGAAGGCCAAAAAAATGCTTTCCTTAAAGAATCAGCAGGCTCATTATGATATATAATAAAACTCACCAATAATCAAAATGGTTAACATGTACAAGTAGGTCTGATAAGAATTTACTAAATTTCTCTAAAAATTTATATATGGTCCAGGCATTTTGCACAACACAATAATACATTTCTTAAAAATTTAAATTACAAAAAAAAAAAAAAAAAAAAAAAAAAAGAAGAAAAAAAAAAAAAAAAAAAAAAAAAAAAAAAAAAGTAGCTGAAAAAGGCCTGCATCATCAATGTGCCTTCTGGCAAACACAATCCTAGATTTCAGGTTTTCTTTGTAATATTCCTCTCTGTTCCACTCTACCACAAAGCTGTGAGTGGTGAAGCAACAGGCAAAAGTTTTTGCATGTGCAGCATCTCCAATCACAGCCACTGAAGCATGTAACAACTTCAGATTTGTCATCTGTGTCTAGGTGGCTTCCCTCACTAGTCTATTTCATTCATGCTCGCTCAATTTTTAAATGACAGCCTGCTCAAGACAGATTTACCATACTATGCTATGCTGTTTCTTTTTCTTAGTGATTGATTTAACTGAAGTCTGTAAATTGAAATCATTCATTCATTTTCTGTGAAGGGTTGTCACGGGTGGGGGGCTGGAGCCTATTCCAGTAGTTACTGGGCAAGAGGCGGGGTACACCCTAGATAGGTTACAAGTCTATCACAGCACTTGGAAGGACTAGTTTGAGCAACTGCTCAAAGTAGCCGGCCCAACGGGACAGTACAGCAGATGCTTCCGTTCGGACTGAGCCATCGGCTGCCATAACTGCAATGGGAGAATGTGTAGGTTTGGAAGAATAAAGTGATTTGATTTCTCTGGAAGCAGGTCGAGGGTCACTGGACCAAAGATGGTGAGTCACCTGATCACAGATCCCTGTAACAAACACCTCCTACATTGCCTAAAATGTCAACTGTCCCCAGACAACTCCAGGGATACTGTATGATCAGTGCACTTGCTTCCAAAACAGAAGGCTCCCAGTTCAAGACCACCCGTGCCCATTCTCCATATAACGTGGAGTTGTGTCACGAAGGGCATCTGGTGTAAAACGTGTGCCAAATCAACCTGCGGATCCATATCGGATACACTGCGGTGACCCCAAGTGAAAAGGGAGAAGCCGAAAGAACTTCCTTTTAATAGATAATACTTTTTAGATTAGATTATCAGTTTTCAGCTCTCATATGCTGACACCAAACTTTGCCAGTGTCCAAATATATATGGACCACACTGTACTGTTTGTTACTTTACAGAGCAAGCTGACAAAGATTGTTCTTTATATTTGTCATCATGCTGAGGTTGTAGTCAAATCCAGGAGGCTGGTCCAATCAAGTCAGACCAGACACTCGAGGAAAATGATAAATTCAGTTTTAATGGAAAACATAAAACAGAAGCAACACATGAAGTACTGTAAGTGCTAAATCTTTTTTGTTTAAAAAAACAAAACAAAAAAAGCAAAATTTGTAACTATCCAATTAAATTTAATGAATCCGATATTCTTATTTGCACATCACAGATGCCTGAGTTTATTTACTCTGAATACAATGACGCATTCAGATCACAATGTAAAGTGTGCCGCATTAGTCTTGTGGCTAATATACGTGCAGAAAAGCTTCTTATGTTAATCAAAGCTTGTTTTGACTCAAAATTCCACAGTGACATTCCACAGAGTCTTACTGACCGCTGGGTTACTGTGGACAGTTAATCATACCTCTGATAGAGAACGGGCAGCTCCTCTCTCAGCTCAGTATTTATCTCTTCAAACACATTCTGTGTTTTGCTGAACTCCTCCTCCGCCTGAAGAAAACGACACATTTAACTCAAACCGCTCTCCACTCAGCCAACATGCTGCACTGTGACGACTGTATTACACGTTACCTTTGCTATTTTGGCTTCATCCTTTTTCTTAGCACTCTGTAGCGACTCCAGATGGTGCCGAGCTGAATCATAGTCCACCAGTTTGCGGCCACGTTTAGCAACTCGTTCCTTAAAAAAAAAAAAAAAAACTGCAATTCTTTCATCTGATCATATTGTCATCCACCAATGAGCAAGCAGGATATGAACCAATCAGGAAGAAGACGATCTACTCCTTCACGTCACGGACGTTATCAAAATTTTCTAAATGGGGGAATCAACCAGTGGAAAAATCACATGCACACAAAATGCACACATTATGATGCAAGTGCTATTATATTATAATTGAAATTATTCTTTTAAAATGACAAAAATTTCCTCATAAATCAAAAACTGGACCGCACTACAGGTAGAGTACTAAAGGTCGGTCACACTACTTTTGTATTTAAGAGCTTGGAACCAATTTCACTTCATTTCAGTGCAATTTACCACAATCCACAGAGTCATGCACATCCAGCCAAAGGGGTGAAACATTCACTCGAGTAATTGAGGAGAATATCATGCAAATGTTGTGGTGCTGAGGTCCTAACATAAGAAGACCCATGTGGGTGGGCAAGTAGAGTGTCCAGTCTCTTAATAAGTACGACCTTCAGCTGTTGATGAACATTCAGCGCTGCTCTGGAGTTCAGAAAAAAAAAAAAAAAAAAAAAAAGGTCTCAGCTGGTGGGTACACCTGCTTTTGATCTGGATGCTCCAATGGCTGACATGCCACAGATGTAGCAATTGCTGTGGCAATCCTGCTCGTTCCGATGGTGTCAGATATCAGGTTTCAGGTCTGGAAGCATGCACTGGTGCAATGCATCACTGCAACCACCACACTGTGGAACAGCCTTCGGCCCTGGATGGCAACCACCCAGCCAGACAACCGGTCCATCCCCACCTCTCCAGTACCATCTACTGCATCTGCTGCAGCCAGGTGAAATATGAACATCCCCTTGACCTTTCCCAATTGCTGGAGTCCTCAACACTGAGGCACCTGTGTGCTGGATCATGCTCAGTGAAATGTACCAGATGGCCCAAATGTTGTAGCTGACGCTACCTCACAATTCAAGTGGTACGCCTTATCCGAGTCCCCCTAAGTTACCGCTCGTTGGACACAAAGTCATTCTAGAGGTACCCCAGGATTCTCTGAAGAGATGACATCCAGTCGTCACCTTAGGTTACTGTTTAATGTCCAAGTCTCCATACAGTAAGACAGGAAACACCAGGTCCCAAATGACTTGGACTTTCATTCTCCTGCAAAGATATTGGCATCGCCAAACACCTCTGTCCAGTGACTTCATCACTCCATAAGCTCTTCCCAGGTGTCTCTCGACCTCAAAGGCTGAGGACCCAGAGACATGAATGTCACTGTCAAGATAAGTGAATGCCTCTACAAGTTCAATACTTTCACTGCATATAGACACACTTCTGATGGCTGACTCCAGGAAGCCACTGAAAGCCTGGATCTTAGTCTTGATCCAGGACAATCACAAACCCAGTCACTCCAACTTCTCACTCAGCTCCTCAAGTGCTGCAATTAGGGCATCCATGGATTTTGCAAAGATCGCATCATAGTCCACAAAGTCAAAGTCTGTAAACCTTTCCTGACTGGTAAACACACCCAAGCCGCTGTTCTCCACAAGTCTACACACCACCCAGTCCATGCAAGCATTGAACCGTGTAGGAGCCAGAGCACATCCCTGATACATGCCAGAATTCACTGCGAAGAAGTCGCAGACTCTGTCCCAAGATATACAGCTTCATGGTGGAGTGGAACAGAGAAAAATTGTCTTTAAAAGACGACCTAAAATTTCAGCTACAGTTTGCCAGAAGGCACATGGGAGACTCGAGCCTAGATTTGATCTGTTACTTCCTGCATTAAAATCCTTCTTTGTGCCACTCTGCCATTATGCAAAAGACATCAAAGTTGCACTATCCCCCGTTTCTTCAACCACAGCCTCACAAGCCTATAACTCCTTCAGAGTTGTCATGGGTGTCTTGGTGGCTTCCCTCACTAGTCTCCTTCTTGCACGGTCACTCAGTTTTTTTTTTAGAACTGCCTACTCCTGACAGATTTACCATACAGCACCATACTGAATGCATTTCTTAATGATTGATGTGAATGAAGTCCAAGACATATTCAGTAACTTGGAAATGTTCATGTGTCCATCCCCTGACTTGTCTCAAGAAAACTGGCTGTAAAATTGATGATTTGTATTAACAATAATACTTATATGTACTTTGTCCAATTACCTATGGCCTCTGAAAATGGAAGCCATAAGTAACTTGTGTATAAAAATGGTTGTAATTCCTAAATAGTTAATGTGATTTTATTTTTAACCCTTTGAATTAAAGCTGAAAGTCTGCACTTCAATCACATCTTAATTGTTTTATTTTCAGCTCCATTGTGTTGGTGTACAGAAACAAAATTATAAAAAATAAAATAAAAAAATTCTCACTGTCCAACTACTTGGGGACCTGAGAGTAGGTTTGGGGGAATCATGTTAAACATCCCCAAAGTCCCACAGTTCAAAGACTGCTTGCTGAAAAAAAAGTCAGCCTGTCTGACATGTCCAGGTGGTCTCTGGTAGAAAGATGGAGAGAGGGCGGGGCAAACAGCAGCTCCTTTCCATTTAAAGCAACAGGACAGAAGCAGATTGCATCTAAGAAGTCTTTTTTTTATTTTTTTAAAGCATCTCAGTGTCTGAGTAATTTTGGCTCCAAACTTTCATATCTAATTTTAAGACACACCTGGTGACATTTTAGCTGAAATGTTTGTAATATGATCCCTTTCAGTTCTGACCAGCTTAACCAATCACAGTAAGGCTTTTTGCTAAATTCTGAAACATGTGAAGAAGGATCATGACGTTTCACCAAATCCCTGACTGTGTCTGGGAGATAAAAACGGTGATTGTAGCATCTGTGAGCAGTCGAGCAGGAACTGACTCAGCGGAATTATATTTAAATACCTTGACTTCAGGGAACTGGCTGGTGTAGTTCTCCATTGTGCGGACAATCTGGTCACTGAGTTTCTCTTCATAGTCGTTCCACAGTAAGTCTTGACTCTAAGAGACACGGCTGGAATCACTTCACTGGAACAGCAACAACTCTACAAACTACTAGACAACTTCAGCCAAACCTCAGAATATATTTCAGCAGCAAACACAGGAGATGTGATTGTGCGAGTTAACAGCGATCGGCCTGCAATCAGATGGACTGTGATCCTTCTCCAAGAAACCGAGACAAAGACCTAAATCTCCCTTTATTAAAATGAGTGTATTATCAAAGACTGATAGAACAGATCGGGGGAAACAAAGACTAATTGAATGTTTAATATAGACTTATTGAGATAAAAGAGTACGGGGAAACTGACTATCATCTTGGCAATATTTCTACTTCCTGGATTCAAATATTTTGCTAGGCTGTGGAATACATGGGTGCAAGTTATTTATTAATCTGTATTTTATTTTTTTTACATTTATTCAATTCATTTCTTATACAGAAAGCCAGAAAATAACAACCTCCTCCCAAAAAACAAACAAAAAAAAAAACAAAAGTCCAGATTCTAAAGAGGTTCACTAGTCAAAGGCAATTTTTCTCCAAACATGGTACACCTTTAAAAACCAGTTTGATTTAGTTCTGCATAAACCAATTCAGAAGGAGCAATATTTGGTTTTAATCCAGTTTAAATTAAATTAAAAGCCATTTAAACCAGCTTGTCCTTGATATAGACTAGTTTAAAGTCCATTTTATGTCATTTAACCATTGGATTGAATTCAGCGATAAAAAATATATTTGTTTTTAAACAGACTAGTTATTTTTGGTTTATTGGTTAACCATTTAGTCTACTGGGCTATACCAACACTGATGACATTTTGCAAAATTTGACCCAAGCTGTACATTATTACCTTAAATTAATATTGTTAATTGTGGGAAATACACTCAACAAAAATATAAATGCAACACTTTTGATTTCGTTCCCATTTCATGAGTTGAAGGAAAAGATCTAAGATTTCTTCTATGCACACAAAAGTCTTATTTCTCTCAAATTTTGTTCACATATTTGTTCAAATCTGTGTCAGTGAGCACTTCACCTTTGCCAAGATAAACCATCCACCTGGTGGGTGTGGCAGATCAAGATGCTGATTAAACAGCATGATTATTGCACAGGTGTGCTTTGGACTGGTCACAATAAAAAGGCCACTCGAAAATGTACAGTTTTATCACACAACACAATGCTTGCTTCCCAGCCATCTCTCGCCATGACTCTGGTTCTTCCTGAGTTCGGAGGTACCGGTTGTGAATACTGCCGGCCACGGGTGTACCCCCCCGTCAGACTGACCTCCAAACCCCCATTCTGGGCAAAGCCCTTCAGGCAGGACATTTCTTGACGCTGATTTTGAGTCAGCTCTATTATAGCGGTTTCTGACATCGTTCACTCTTCTGTGATGCTAAGATCTTTTGACAACCGTTAGTCGGTTACAGTGTTGGGCAAGTTACTTCAAAACTGTAATGTATTGTTTATTACTTGTTACTGTCATTTCAAAGTAATTAGTTACATTACAATATTACTGTATTTGAAATGTAAGGCATTACACTACTATTGCATTACTTTTAAGTTACTCTCACCAAAATAACTGGAAATATGGATTCTTTCGATTAATTTTCCCAGTCCTAACATTAATACACTCAAAACTGATCCTTGTTGAACAGTCAACTCGTCTTAGTTTAATTTTACAAATGCATTAGTACATTTCGCTCAGTCATGTTCAGTGTTCCCCAAATTTTGCTTCGCTGAACAAGTGTGCCATAGGTGTTGTACTTTTGGTGTATTGAACACTGTAGTGGTGTGGAGTGAGATTTTCAGTCGAGTCGCGACTGAACTGACGTGTAAATTTGGGTCGCGGAGCAAAAAAGGTTGAGAACCACTGGTCTACAATACATTTTCTAAAGGTGTGATTAAACATGCACAG
>OMMV01178386.1:0-20513 GCA_900302635.1 Chatrabus melanurus
ACCTGTTTCAAAAGCAGTAAAAGCATCTAGCGATTTTTGAGAAATATCGTAGCACAATATAATTTTACACAACAGTCTAACACAACTGTATTTCCAAACCAGTAACGTGAGTACTCACAAACGCTGCTTGCCGTCCAGTGTTGCCAGATGCCAGCAAGGTTTTCCAGCCCAAAACCTCGTCAAAAACCGCGAGTGCACAAAAAAACGCCCAAAATTGTTTTGCCTTGTTGGGGGAAACCGCCCAAAATGGCAACCCTGTTGCCGTCGCTTTTCTAACGTCATCGTGGTTTGGTTAAACCCGCCAATAGCGCGCCAGGTGCATATAGCCAGTTTCTGATTGGATCCAGAGATTTTGGATCCCAGGATGTCCAAACCCTTCTGCAGGGCGAAATCAAATTCGCTGGAAGAAGGGGCGGGGTTTACCCAGGCTAGTTATTTGTATGACAAGGTGTGAAACTAAAACATTGTTATGCATAGAGAAATAGGTCTTCTCTCTCGACTTTTTTAGGACTCTAGCTCTGCACTCTGTCTTGCCTGCCTTATTCTGTTGTTTATATCTCTCTACATGACGTGGGGTTTTTAAGCTGATTCTTGTTCATTGTTTTCATTGCTTGCATTATACCAACAACAACAAAATTAAACATTTCTACTAATTAATGCAGCCTGTTGTGATATTTGGGAGGTGCTGACACACAATAAGCTGGTATGTCAAGAATGCATCGAGTTATTTCTTGCAAAGTTTATATACAGCTTTAATTGACACTCCACCCAAAATTAACACAAAGGAAATTCATCTCCTGTAGGGTAGAAAAGTGGCTATAATTTGTTTACTCCTAATTAGTACGTACTTATGTGTACACTCAATGAGTTCCAGTTGTCATTTCACAAATGGAAGACACAATACTCTACTTTCATGTTATGCTGTCGTCCTAACCTTCGTACTTCCACGTGAGCAAGTTTAACACTTTATTGGAGGATAAACTGCCCCACCGCACCTTAGTAGCTGTGATAATCTCACCTCACTTATTCTTAGAAGCAGTAATGGTATCACAAACCACATGTCCTGACACACCTAAGTCCAGTGTCACCCCTTCCTTGAGGCACTGTTTGCTGTAGCTGCCAGCCGGGACCCTGACCCTGTGACTCCCCCCTGTGTTTTTCTCTGGAATATTTTTAACATCAGCACTGACATCACAGACCAGAGGAGGCTGATGCTCCTCGCAGCAACCCTCCCTTCACCACTGCTATTTCCTTGTGTGCGCTGACAGCTACAGCTGTGCCCTGCTGCCCCTTAGAGCCATGCCCCCTTTCTTCCTCCTCACTTAACAATGTGCAAGGCATAGATTGAAGACACGTGATGCACAAGGCCTGCTTTTAGTGTCGCCATTATCCTCCGTTTGTTTGGTCGTCTGTGTGTGTATTTTGTCTGTGGACCTCACTCTTCACAAACCCCTCTGACCACCAAACAGTCCATCTGTAATGAAGTAATGCACCACAGAGGCTGTTGCATGTTTATATAACACTGTGTGGGCCAGGGGAGATTGTGCAATATGTGTGTGTATATGTGTTTGAGAAAAATAGAGGCCAGAACACATGTCCCAAAATAACAATGATTTTTTTTTCTTCATCATGTTCTGTTTTTCAGTGAGTCCGTCACGTCACAGCATCTCAGAGTGGAGGATGCAGAGCATAGCGCGAGACTCCGATGACAGCTCGGACGAGGAGTTCTTCGATGCTCATGGTAACATAATTAAAAGCTGTGTTCAGTTTTCAAAGAACCTCATTTGCTCCCCTTCCCCTGTGACTCTGCACGCATCTCTTTAACCATAGATCAGTTCTTAAGCTTCCTAGATAAACAGCATGCCTTGGGTCTACAGTTGAAATAGGCGGGTGTGTCAACGCTTTACAGCTTTCTGCAGAATCCGTTTTGGACATGGACCAGGTGGCTCATCCTGATATCACAGTCGTCTCAGCCCACCAGTCCCTGTCTTGCCAGAAATCCAAGCTATAAATAAATCCCAGAATTATTTAGTGTTTCTATCGTGAGATAGGTTCATAACTTATCTATGATTACAAATAACAATAAAATTTTTCATGTTGCTTTCATTTATAGTGATGCTCCCTTAGTACCCATCACTTTCACGTTTAATAAAGTTATGTGGAATTGTGGGAAAGTAGATTTTAACAATTATGTTGAATTTTGCAGTTTTTAAATAACTATCATATTTTCCAGACAGTCACTGTTATATATTTTTTTGTTTGTTTGTATGTTTTACTAGTTTGGGAGGTCCTACGACTTATATTTCGAAGCGACTTATCGGTCAAAAAATAGGGGTGTAACAGTACACAAAAATCATGGTTCGGTATATTTTCAGTACAGTGGAAACAAGAAACACAACATTAAAGATATTTAGCTGATGTTCTTGAAGGCGCACTCTCACCTAGATGTTTGGGCCAACGTATGCGAACGTATTTTCAAACGTCGGTGTCCTCTGCCCTCTGCTGTCCTCCGCTGGTCTCCGCCGGTCTATGCTGATAAACGTTGACCACGTCCAAAAATTTTCAACATGTTTAAAATTTCTCTGCATTTGTCGATGTACCTCTGGCTACGTTGGAGACCGTTAGGGAAAGTTAATCTCCGCTACGACCAAGTTCCCTACGCTAGCCTCCGCTAGCCTAAGTTACTGATATGATTGTCTACGCTGGCTAACGTTTGGGTGCTGCTTTGCCTTGCCTGCTGAGAATCACTGGACAGTGGTGTGTCGACCCCCTCTCCCGCATGTTGGCAAAAGTCCCGCTTGTTCTAATTAGAGGGTGGATACCCAACCTGGGTCCGCCAGGACCCGACGGTACCCGAGGGGTCGGGCCAGGTTTGGACAAATATTTAGGAATTATACTCAGGTTTGGGTCGGGCTCGGTCACATCAGTCAGTACGATAGTTATTGGCTGTGTGAGTATTCAAGACAGTGCGCAGTCACAGCCCACTGTCATCACATCATGCAGTCACAGCCTGTTGTGACAGGGCGCTGTCACGTGACTGCGCGCTGTGGGAACAATTGAGTTATTAACTGCATCAGGCTTGGGTCAGGTTCGGATATAAATATTTTAATGCCTGTCGGGTTCGGGTCAGGTTCGGTCACTGGTCTGTCAGACGCGGGTTAGGTTCGGACAGAAAAATGTGGTCCGAGCCGCACTCTAGTTCTAATGGCGCGCTGGCTAATGCCCACCTCCACTGGCCTCCACTAGCACCATGTTGTGGAACGCTGCGCTGTGTTAGAGGTTCGCTACCAAACTCCGGTAACATGATTTTTGCTGACGTTTGGCCAATTTTCTTAACTTTGCCCTGTGGTCACCAAATGCTGGGGTAAATATTATAGTGTGACTGGGCCTTTAGGCTAGTGTGTAACTAAATAGTCTTTCCAGATTGTTACAAAGTGTTTTTTTCTTGAATTCTTGTGAAATATATGTTTCAAAAAATAAATGTGACTTTTACTCTAGTGCGACTTATAGGCCGAAAAAATATGGTAATGTATATTGCAATGTTCATATTTGTATGGATTAAAATACTGCAAGTGTGGACTGCATTATGTTTGAAGCACGTAAGAGGATTACAGCCACAAGGAAAAAAATGTTTTAGAGTTTTGATTTTGATGTCAGAATTGTAAGAAAATATTTATGTGACGATTGCAGAGCATTTAATTACCCTACGCAGCCGTTTTCTTCAGGGACAGCTGTCACGATGGTTTCTGTTACATTGCACCAGCTCAGATCTTTATCTTTTTCATACACAGCAGTGCAACCTCACAGAATAAACAGTTATTGTATTGTGGCTAATAAATGAAACATACATAACAATGAACTTGAGATACAGTGACAATGAACATAGGTATGCACTCTGGTGGCTGCAAAAAAGCAAATGGACACTATACAAATTAAATATAGAAACATTCACTTGGCATAGCCCGATTTGGATTCCCCCTCCAAAGAGGTTTGTTTGGGCTGGTGGTCGCATATTTATCATTTATGACAGAGTTGAGATATACAGTACTGTGCAATAATTGTAGGCAAGATCATTTTTTTCCATGAAGCAAAGATCCTGCAAAAATAAGGAAAAGCTTCTAAATACCAATTAATTTCCAAAAAAAAAAGAAGAGTTTTAAGCATTAAAGGCAAAACAAAATGAACATAGCTTGTATGACTCTTTACCTTTAAAACTGATCTCTTGGATCCCTTGTTGGTTGTCTTTGTGGAGTCATGCATTACGCTGTGACACGACTGACAGGTTTTCATTGATCTGAAAAGGTTTATTATGTTCTGTACTGTATGTCAAACTGAATTCATTAGTTTCACGTTGTTCTTTCCAGCAGAGAGCTTGAAACATTAAAACAATCACTTTTGATCCAAAGTCATTTGATTATTATTTTTTTTTTTTGCATCAATGAGTAAAGGAGACCAAAAACAAACTTTATCAGAAACACATTTAATGTTTCTACTACTTGAAGGTTATTTATTCAGAAATAGATTTAATGTATCTAGTTCACAAAGATTAATTCAGAAATCATACACTACAAATGATACTGCACATGCCTAATGTAATGATGGAATACAATATGATGTATTACAATATAATATACAGTATATGACAATAATAGAATACTTCTACAGCAAGGAAAAATACAAAAAAATCAAGGGTATCAAGCTGTAGTTGAACTTTCCTTTGGCTGCTCCTGATTTTGCTTGGGATAACAATAGTGGATCCGTATGGACCATTTGTTGATTTTTTTGAGTTTCATAATAGATGCTCTTCCTGATGCAACTCCAGATGTACATGGAGAAAGGGCACCAGGTGGTCTTGAACTGGGACCTTGTGTTTAGAAGGCAAATGCACTAATCTCTTGCTCCATAGTGCTGCTGTAGTTAAATCTGCAAATTTAACTACTGGAAATTTAAAGCCACAATTTTGTCCTGAAGTACTTAATTATGTTTATGATGTCAAGTCAAGTCTGGGAGCATGCGCTGGTGCCGCTCTTCGCCGCATCCACAACACCACGGAACCGCCTTGGGGCCTTGATGGCAACCACCCAGGCAGACAACCGGTCCATCTCCACATCTCTAAAATAACCATTTATCTGCCGCAGCCAGGTGAAGCGTGGAGCGTCCCCTTGGATGTACCATACCATGATGTACCATATAAATTATGAATACAGCTGGAATAAAAAGAAATTTGACTATATAGCTTGACTTTTTAACTACTTCCATTTTTTTATTTCATTCACGATTGAGTTTAGACAATTTTGAATTGCACAACAACAGGAACATGGTAAACGTGATAGAAGTTAAAGAAAAATGGCAATTGATGTCGCCGTGTTTTGAAACTCATCCAGTTTATGACTGCAGGTGTTCCTCTTTGCTTGTTTAAAACAAGCTTACTTTTGTGTTTGAGAAACTGGCATCAACTTGCTGGTAGTACTTATTTGCAAATCAAGAGGCATATCATTGCGGAGTGAAATAATTTACATTTTTCATAGGAGTTGCCATTTATTCTGTTACTATGGAAGCAAATGGAATTTCATGGTATTTAGATGTGATATCTTACCTTTTTATATTTTACAATTTGATAACACTGTTACAGTGGTGGCAGCATTATGATGATAAAATCTCTCCACTTAAAAAAAGTCAAGTAAGTTAATTTGACTTAGATGAGCACAAAACTGATATTTCAGCAGTAAAATAATAAATACTTTTTGCATTAGTCAAAATCCATTCATTATACAGTAAAACTAAATGAGAAAATGTAATATCAGTTGACAAACTATTGATTTCAGAAGCAAAAATAAATTGTTAAATTACAATATAAAATTTTTAAATCCTACACACCTAAACCACGCTGTTTTGTAACATGTACTGATGTGGATAGTTTGTTTTTATCGCACCTACAGAGGATCTCTCAGACAGTGAGGAAGGCTTTCCGAAAGAAATCACTAAGTGGAACTCCAATGACCTCATGGACAAGATCGATGCTGCAGACACAGAGGAAACTCCTGGTATGATGAACGGCGCAAGCCTCAGCTGCACTGCCGCATTGATTCATGTCACAGATGTCCGCTGAACCTCTATGTGTGTGGGCAGGTGAGCTGTTACAGGAAATGGCAGTGGATTATGAAAGGACGATCAGTGAGGAAAGACTAGACGAGGTACGTGCGTTTGTTACTAGCTTAGGACAAGTTGGACAGGCTCCTCTGTTATTGCACTGTGATGATGAATTATTCTAGTGCAGCAGATAATTGCATATTTCTTAAGAATTGTTCAAATTGTGATGCAAGCATGAAATTTGGCACAAATATTCTATATAAGTCACTCTTCAAATCTACCCAACTGGCCATTTGAAAACCCAAGATGGCAGCCATATTTTTCCAAGATGGCGTCCGGACAAATTTAAAATCCTCCAATCATATCGAAACTTATACCATATTATTTGCCTGATCATAAAGATTCTAAAAAGGTTTCGTTTGAATGTTATGAAGTTATGAGGCAAAAACAGCAAAAGTGGTGACAAAGGTCAATTTCAGTTTGTACAGGGGTCAAAAGTTATAAGTTGCTCCAATTTTGATAAAAAAGTGATGCAAATTACTGGTTGAGCCAATATGGTTTTAAAAAGGAATAGTTTGCACCATCTGTTATGCTTAGTTATCACGTTACGGGGGAACATGTCATAGTATCCAATGGATGTTGACCTTGTTTGACCTTTACTTTGGAGACCAAACATTCAACACAGTCAAAACTATCTCATTTATTAATCCTGTTAGCTCAACCAATAATTTTCATCACTTTCTACCAAAATTGGAGCAACTTTTAACTTTTGACCCCTGTACAAACTGAAATTGACCTTTTTTCACCATATTTGCTGTTTTTGCCTGATAACTTCATAACATTCAGTCACAGATAGTCCAAACTAATATGGTATATGTTTCAATATGATTGGATGATTTTAAAGTTGTCCAGATGCCATCTTGGATAATATAGCCGCCATCTTGGATTTTCAATGGCCAGTCAGGTAGATTTGAAGAGTGACCTGTATAGAATATTTGTGCCAAATTTCATGCTTGTATCACTATTTGAACGATTCATACAGTTATCTGCTGCACTATTCCTACAGAACCACTGAAACCAAAGCACTCATCAGAACTTAACGGCTCCAACTTTGTTGTCGTTAAAATTTGAAATGAGGTTCGTCCTTATCTCCATCATCCCCATAATTTAGTGCCCAGTCTGAAATGCAAAACAAACAAACAAAACAAGCAGTGCCCAGATTGGCCTCTTTTTTTCTTTTTTGCCAAATAACTTAGAATAAAACATGCTTTACCCATTTTTAAAAACCTGACCATAGTGGATTAGATTAAAAAAGACACTCTTTCTCTCTATTTTGATTTTAGACTGCCCGTATGTGAAAATATAGCTAAAAGTACAGCTTAACTGATGTGTATGCTCCGGTACCACACAATGACAGTGTCATTTGGCCGAAAATGGAAGTCCGTGTATGTTCACTGTCATGGAGGACATGTCACAGAAAAAAATTTACAAGCTTGTGCAAGGTCATTTTCATACTGTCCTGATGTGACACGAAACCAACAGCTTGGTGGGAGTTACAGCAAATATTTTAAAAAAACATTTGGAAGGCCTGTTTGATGTAGTTTGGAAAATTTAACATTTTGGTTATGATGCTCAAGATGATGAACATAGTGCTTTACGTTAGGCCTGACATTTTGGTTGATTGGAGAAGGGCTTTTGGTCCCTGAGCTTCTTTGTCCTCTTGTGTTCAGATGCGTGGCAAAGTCCACAGCACTCCCATTCCCACCATCACAGTAACCAGGCACCAGTCAGTAAGTAAAGATTTTGGTCCAAGTGCACTGTGAGCTGCAGTAGCTCCACAGACACCCCCAGTCCTATGAACAATCCCAGTACTTACCGTCCTTTCTCCTGTCTCTGCGCCAGCCAACCCAAATCCATGTGTCCTTCTCAACCTCACCACCTTCTGTTCAACTCCCATGTACTTGCAGCCGTGGTGTTGAGTGTACATACAGTGCTTCTTTAAAAATGTGAAGTTTTAGATGAGATGTTTAGAACAAAACAGCACATTGTTTTTCTTCCATTTCATGTGATGTCCTCAGGAAGCATTGTTGTTGTTTGCTGTTAGTTGAACAGTTGTGCAGGTGGAGTGTACTGTTTCCCTTCATGATTAAGAGGTTCGTGCACACAAACATGTTATTGTGTGGTCCATATTTGAATTGATGGACAGAAATCTTCTTAAACCATGATCTGCAGATTTGGAATGTGACAAGCCGTACAAGTAATTTGATCCCCAGTGGCTAACACATTTTTGATTATCTGTGCCTTTTTTATAACCCACTCAGCATGCTTGTTGTTCTTTGATGACGAAATGATAAAGCTTTCATTGATGATTTTATGTTCGCCATCGATCCCTTAATCCCTGTTTGTTAACTTTCTCAGGAGAGCTCATCCCAGCAGTGCTTGCAGTCTTCAAAAGTCCATGTGCTGATTTTGGTTCTGCATGGAGGCAACATCCTGGACACAGGTGGAGGGGACCAGAATAGCAAGCAGGCTGATGTCAACACAATCAGTACAGCTTTTGACACAGTGATGCGTGTTCACTACCCTGCTGCTCTCGGGCGCATTGCCATCCGCTTGGTACCCTGCCCTGCCATCTGTGCTGAGGCCTTCTCCCTGGTGTCCAAGTAAGGGGACACACTCTTTTTTTTTTTACATGGACAGCATTACTACTGCTAGCATTGTTGATAATGATGAAAGATTCCTGTTACTGCCTCAACTTTGGCTCCTTACACATTTTTGACAGTGGAGAGCGATCTGTCAATTAGTCGCTTCACTGTCTGCATTCCTTATGCCCTGTGCCGTAGTCAGAATATACAACTCTTCCAAGTGTCTCAGTAGCATCCTGTGTTAAAAAAAACACATTTGTGTTATGAGTTTGTATTATATCCTTGTTTAAACCTGGAGTTTCTGTTTGACTGCTGGTATTTTGCATGAAAAACTCACAGAACTCAGAAACTTGTTCTTTGAGCTCAGTGTTAAAACTGCCAGTGGTGAGTGCCCCTCAAGGTGGCATGCCACATGATTGGGAGTCATCGTGCATCTCCCAGTATACAATAACTGTAGGCCCAGCTTAGCCCAATGACCATTGCTTATCATGTGTAAGCACCCTTATTGTTTGCTTGTGATGGTTAAATCTCCCAGTATGGCTAATAACTCACAACTCCTGTACGTGTTTGTTGACTGCAACTCCACTGTTTTTATTGGTCTTTATTTATTGGTCTTCATGGTTTAACTTTGTAAATTTGTGGCTTCACCAACAGCCTGAATCCATACAGTTATGATGAAGGATGTTTGTCGAGCAGCCAGGACCATATCCCCCTGGCAGCTCTGCCACTCCTTGCCACCTCTGCCCCACAATACCAGGAGGCTGTGGGGACCGTCATTTTTAGAGCCAACCAGGTGTACACAGATTTCATAAAGTCTCTGGATGGTGCATCCTTCTCTGGCCAGGTTAGTCTCTTGCCTAACAGTATTATTGAGTCGTTTGACACCATCAACAGCACGGCTCAGTAGCTTACTTACTATTTTTAGGAGAGCACACCAAAATGTATCCATAGCACTAATCATGGAAAACCAAATGCTGGCATCAAATTCTTTGTCAGATACATCGTCATGTTTAGTTAGTATTTGTTCAGATTTTTCCTGCTGTAAGAAGTTTGACATATTCAGTTACCATGTTGTGAAAGCGCATTTGCCCCCTACTGATTTCTTCTATTTTTGTGTATATATCATACTAATTTGTTTCAGATCTTCACATTAAATTTAACGTAAAATAAAGACAGTCTTTGTAAACACAAAATGCAGTTGTAAATGCAAATTTTATTTATAGAAGCAAAAATATTGTCCAGTACTAATTGGGCCTGTGTGGGGCAAAAAATACTTGCCCTTTAGTTACTAAATCCAACATCTACCAAATTGCCTTGATAACTGGGTTGAGCTGAACTAGGCACACCCAGGGCTGATTACTTCCAGATCTTTTTAATCACATCATCACTTAAATGGAACTGTTTCAGCAGGAGGAAGTTAGTTAAAGGATCTTACCCACTAGCACGCTATGTGAAGGTCAAAAGTACGCAATTCCAGAAGTGATGAGGAAGAAGGTGATTGATTCAGTTTGGGAAGAGATACAAAGCAATTTCTAAGACTCTAGGACTCAAAAGAACCACAGTGAAAGTCAAGATCTCCACTTGGCACAATATTGAAACTTACCATATGTTCCTTCCAAAATTCCTCTAAGAGCAGATTGATAACTCATGCAGGATGTCACAAAATAGCCAAGGACAACATCATTCAACATCCTCTCTCACCTCATAAAGGTCAGTATCCATGACACCACTATCAGAAAGACACTGGACAAAAATGGCATCCATGAGACAATACTCACACAAAGCCCTCTGTTTACCCAGAATAACATTAAGGCTCGTCTGAATTTTGCCAAAGTGTACTTTGATCACCCTTATTAGTAAGGCAGTGATCAAAGCTTCAGCTCAATGACACATCTGAATGGCTCAAACAAAATGAAATTAAGGACTTGGATTCGAGTCAAGTCCTGACATGCATTACTTTTTTACTTAAGTAATATTGGTGTGTGTAATCGCTTTGCTGCAATAAATAAAATTGGTTTAAAAGGTGAATTTTGTATTCACTCTGGTTAAGTTTGTTTTGTGTTAGATTATATCTGAATATAACAATTTATTATGGTGCACACAAAAATAAAAGAAATCAGGATTGGTGCGAATATATTTTCACAGCTCTGTGAAAGGAAAAAGGGGTTTATAACAAATATTTTATATTCTTCATTGTTGTACTGGGGGGAATTATGTTACCTTCAGTGCCAAAATTTAAATACTATAGTGGCAGTAGTGTTGAAAAAAGTGAAGCCCAGCTTCCCTTTACCACTTTATGAATGTCTTTTTTCCTTGTGCTGGTGGTGTGCAATATAATGTCAGGTTGTGTGTAATCGTAGTATTGCAGCTGAGCATTGTATTGATTGAATTGTGCATGAATCTGTGATGTATTGATGTTAGTTTAGTATTTATATCATGGTGATTTAAAAATGCATGCCAAAATAATTTAACAAATTTATTATAACATATATTATTAAAATCATATTACATTTATTTCCTTTTCTAGAATGAAGCGTTCTAAAAGCTTATTTATATGTTTGTGTTGTTACTCAGATGTGTCAGATTATTGATGTACAAAGGACATTTTTTTGACAAATGTTTTTTGTGAATTACATTGTTATAGTTTTGTTATTTTTAACCTTTGGCCTTTGTAGGTATGCCTCATAGGAGACTGTGTGGGAGGAATTTTAGGGTTTGATGCACTCTGCAGTAGCAACCAGCCAGTCAATGAGAGCCAGAACAGTAGCCGCAGGGGCAGTGTTGTGAGTGTACAGGTAAGAGGCAAAAAGTGGAGTGAATGTGTATGTCACAAAGTTTTCAGTGCAGTGTGAAAAATCACAATGAATGCTTTGTAACTTTTTCTCTCAGTATGGAAACATAATTGTTTCAAAAATCTAATAAGCCCTGAGGTTATGCAAATTTCTAACAAAACTTTTAAAACTGCTGAATATACACCTTCCAAATAAAGCTAGAGATCTAAGAGCAAGCTCACAAAATTATACCCCCGCTCTGCCATAGTAATTGCTTGCAGTACTTCTCAGTGGTAAATCTTTTGTAATGAAATACCTGAATTAACAAAGCGGTCAGCCTCTGTATTGAAGAGCCCAACTGGTCTGTTAATACATGTAACTGACAAATATGATGTATAAAAGTAACAGCAAAAGTCCGATTATCTCCCCACGAAGACATCAGACCAGAATTATTTTCCTTCATACACATCTTCATATGGTGTGCTGTCATTGTGTGAAGGTTAATTCAAATCCATAAACTGGTTTAGGAGGAGTTGTGCTTACACCACTCATGGACAGACTGATGGGCAGACAGGGTGATTACGATATAACACCCCCTCCCCCCCCCAAACAAAAGTTTGGGGCTGGTATAACTACTGAAAATAATTTACCCTCTCTTTCTCCCACTCCACCAAATATACATTCCATATAGTTTTCTACAACAGTGTTCAAAGATCTCTTTACCAATGTAGCTTGTGTTGTTCGATCTTCCCTATAGGATCAGGACCTCCTTTCTCCAGGCATCATTGTCAATAGTGGGCAGGGGTCATCATCCCCGACGCTGGAGGGCAGCCGCCACCTCAGTCGCAGTAATATCGACATCCCCCGTGCCAGTGTAACTGATGACACCAAGAAACAACTTCCACGCAAGAGAAGTGACTCCTCAACTTACGAAGTCGACACCATAAAACAACACCAGGCCTTCTTGTCCAGGTATGTGTTGTGTGTGTCGAGATCGACACCGATAGCAGTAATTCTTACATATCAGGCAGTCAGAGTGTGATTTATTTGTAGTTCCTTATGTGGAATTGACTTTGTGCTGTCCTTCCAGCTTGCACTCCAGTGTCTTGCGGAACGATGCCGCTTCTCGCAGGTCCAGCAGCAGCACTATGCTGGATGGAGGCTCCCTGGGGAAGTTTGACTTTGAGGTGACAGACTTTTTCCTGTTTGGCTCTCCGCTGGGCTTGGTGCTTGCCCTGAGAAAGACTGTCGTTCCAATGCTGGATGGTAAGTTGTAAATTATTTGTATGTGATACATCATTCAATTGTGAAAAATAGTATCCAATTTCTTTTCTGTAAAAGTGGGCGTCAAAATGCTTTGCTGCTTAATCAGAGCCATGACTTATCCTCTTAGCATATTAACTGGTGTAAGGCAGACCTAAAGCATTTTGCAGTGTCTGATTGACATTACGGATGCTTAAAGCCTTGTAAAATGTACTATTTTTGATCCATCAAAGGAATACTCTTCATGATTTAGAATTTTTCCATTGAGGGCCAATGGTCATAGATTTTCTCTCCTCTCTCATGGGTTTTGGTTTGATCGCTCCCCCTAGTGGCCCAGCTGCGGCCTGCCTGCCAGCAGGTCTATAACCTGTTCCACCCAGCCGATCCCTCAGCCTCTCGCCTGGAACCCCTTCTGGAGAGGAAGTTTCACCTCCTCCCTCCCTTCAATGTACCGCGTTACCAACGCTTCCCCCTGGGAGATGGAAACTCTGCTCTACTGGGTGAGCACTCTGCGCCGGTGACAGATGAATACCAATTTGTAAAATATCCAGTGTGGACAAATAATGAGTGTAAAATGGTTCATGTAATTGTCACTTTGATTCAGAAGTGTGGACACAAATGAAAGAATTCCCTGGATTAAAATGCCTTTTTAAATTTATTTTGATAACCAACAATCACATCAGTTAAACACTCCAAAAGCTGTCAAATCGAATTGTACTACACTGTCCTGTTTTGCATGCATGCACGCATGCCATAGATGCACCCCTTACAAACACCTTACAATGAAAACATTGTCTCAAAGAAAAATTTTTCTGCTGTTTGTGCTTCAAGGTCTTTTGTGCAGCAGCTTATTCATCTAAATGTGGTCATAGTACTGCTGTTGGGGTTGGTTTTGTGTGTGTGTGCGTGCATGCGTGTGTGTGTGTGCGGGCGCATGCGTGTATGTGTGTTGTACGCAAGCTCATCCATGAGTTACCAAAGACATACACACAATCATGCCTACATTTACATGCAGCATACAATTTTTATTTCCTAGTTTAAAGCTTCCACTGACCATGAGCTGCACAAGCAAAATTATTAAGCATCGATCCTTTCTAGCAGTCTTAAGAGATTTTATAGCATGAGCGGCACATTAGCTGAAAGAAGTGGGGGCAGCACAGCGGCTTCACAGGTCCCAGGTTCGCTTCCGACCTGCTCCTTTCTGTGTTTAGTTTGCATGTTCTCCCGGTGTTTGTGTGGGTTCCCTCCGGGTGCTCCGGCTTCCTCCCATTTCCAAAGACATGCAGGTTAGGAGAACTGGTGACGCTAAATTGACCGTAGGTGTGAGTGTGAATGTGTTTGTCTGTCTATATGCGGCCTGTCCAGGGTGTACCACGCCTCTCACCCAATGACTGCTGGGATAGGCTCCAGCCCCCCCATGACACTTAATTGGAATAAGCGGGTTTCGAAAATGGATGGATGGATGTAAGAAGTGGGCTTGTCTAAGGGCTTAACTCTGCTTTTTTTGTCTCACATTCAGGTGCTGTTGCTTCATATGTTTTTGTGTCTTCCTTGTCTTCTTTCCTTCTTCCTCCTGTCCCCATGTCTGCGTACCTGGCTCTCTACCTCCGAAACCCCCTGACCTCTGCCCCCTCTGCCTCTCCACCGCCGTCTGTAGTGGAGACAGTGCAGAGCAACGTTCAACTCCTACTTGACAGCGGGCCTCCTGTGTTCATTCGCTGTCAGGAGCGCATCAGTGAGACCTGCATCCCTGTGCCTGTGCTAAACTGGCAGGAAGCCTCCCTCAAAGCCACACCCACCACTATGGAGTGTGTGTAGCCTCTCCCTTTCACCTGCACCTGTCCCCAGTCCCTATGTGCTTCTATTTCTGTTTGTCTCATCCATCTTTTTGTTATGTCCAAAATACTTAGCTTTATCTTTTTACTGTGCTTCCTTTCAGAATATTCCCATTGCTCTTATTTCACAAAGTTTGCAGTATAGTAAAATTTTTGGTTGCTTTTGATTTCTTGCATATACTGGTATTTATTGTCCTGCAGCATCCAGTCTTTTATTTAAGATACTTGAAATAACAGGCTTAATTTCCTGCTTGCTTTGAGTGTTGTAAGACATTTTGTTTAGAAAAATAAACTACTGTACTCATACGGTACCACTGCCAATGGCTAAATTTATTTATTCATTCATGAATGAATGAATGAATGCATAAATTTGAATGAATGAATTTAAGTTTGTTGGCTAAATTTAGCGCAACAAAAAAACACTTCTTGGTTTCGCGCCTTGTTACGCAGATCCCCTCCAAAAGTTAATGGTATCTGTTCCAGGTAAGGTCCAGGCTTTTCACCAAGTTTCATGAACATTAGTAAGATGCCCTATCTTGCAATTTGTTTTAAAGTTAACTTTCCTGTTTCTGTTCCTTTATTTCTTTGGAATTGCTCTTTTTGAAAAATATTTTCAGTAGTTCCTGAATAACCCTTCTAGCATTAGTTAACTGATGCATACCAATTTGCTAAGGTGATGACTTGCCAGTGATGATGCATTAAAACAAAATTGAAGTTGTACAATTATATTTATAGATATTTTTGGCTCAGATGCAAATGTTTAATAAAAGTAACAAATTATTTTGGTGGATCATGCCTTTGTCAGGGTTTATGACTGGCAAATCAATGGTCATGTTGTGTGATCACAAGGATGGTTCACTTGACCCGTCGGTCACTTGCAGTTACTTAACAGACATAAGTTTACATACAACGTGACAAAAAACTTTGTAATTAAATTTTTCCCCTACTGTACATAATCCATTTTATTAAAAAATGTATTAAGTTAGTTAGAATGTCTCCTTCATTTCAATATAAAGTTACGGTATTTTAAAATTATAGTTACAAGATAGATTTAGATTTTCTTCACTATGTCAGATTTTGAGTGGGTTAACAGTTAACATATGCCAAGATGAACGCCTCTTTAAATAGCATTGAAGATTTCAGAAATTGGTAGAATTACTTTTAAAAAGCTTCTGAATAAATAATTGGATTAATTAAGGTTTAATTGGGGAACCTTTGACTGTATTTAAGGGTCTACCCACAGAAACAGTGCCTTCTTGTGTTTAAGAGCAGAAGAAGAAAAAATCTAAAGAATTGAGCCAAGGCTACTGGAGCACATTGATCTCCCCTCCTTAGGAGCATCTCAAAAAGATTCATGGCACCGTGTGCTACTGTACAGTTTATAATACAAAAATGTAAGAAGCTTAGAACCATTTCTCAACAACACATTGTTGAGAAAGAGGCCCACATTAATGAACTTGTGTCCCAAGGGTCCAGCAGAACCGCAGCATCACAACTAAGGAACTGATGAAGTTGGGGCATTAGATAGAATTGTGACATAATCCACCATCATGACACACCATCACCGTGAAGGCTCTTGGTCAAGGATGAAGCATTAAATCCAAAATCAGCATAATCAGGCCATGGTGATGGAGTGCTCTCTTAAAGGGGGATGATGTCACATTTCCATCTGATGCCTCCATCTCCTTCATCACTTGGTAGTGATCCTGATGTTCTGGTGGACCTTTAGAACCAAAATTTGTTCATTCTTGGGTGTTAATTTAGGCCTCCTTCCTCAAAGATGTAAAGTTTATATGGTCCCAAGGATCATATATTTTTGTATAATAGACTGTACAGTTGCCCATGGTCCCATGGATCTTTTCAGAATGGCTCCTAGATGTACAAAATATAGACTGGATACAGTACATAGGTACATTTTCAGGGGGCATGATCAAATCTGACTGTCTTAGAGAGATAAACAAAAGTTAATAATCAAAAGAAATTGGAGAATGTAATGCAAAATATCAAATCTATGAAAATGTTAATCTAAAAAACCTACAAATAACGAGAGAAAGTACAAAAATAATATAAATTCTTGACCAGTGTGAATATGTTTTGTATATCTGTCATGCAATTGTACATGTAAAGTATGTATTTGTTGACCCTGCAGTGCCAAGTTTTATAGTTAAGTGAATCTCCCTTCCTGATGTAGGTGAGCTGTGATTTGTCGCTTGAAAACCCTGCTGAGTGGGGCACTGATAGTCTAGGCCGGGGTTAAGTACTTACCAAACACCACATCCTGCAATCTGCACTGTGAAGAGTTTGATTGCAGAGCTGAGACATCTGTGTTGCATGCCTCCTCCTCTTTTTCTCCCTGTTTTCTGTATCTTTTAACTGTGCCAGCATTAAATGAAATAGTCTGGTCAATATGCATCTGGATGTGGAATACTTGCAACAGAATTATTTCCTTTAGAATTGAATACATATGGTAATGAGGAAGAGCATATTAAAAAATGTAGGTAAATATAAATGGGGGAAGCTCACCAAATAAATTCACAAAAATCTGATCATTGTAAGTTTTATTAATACATCAAGAATAAGTCTATACTTCCATCTTCATGACCTTTTCAACAAATGACAATCTTAATGTACAAATTTTACTAGCATGTATGTTAGTCACATTATGTTGTTATTATGAATTCAAACACTGATCATAGAGCTCGTTGTCATCGTTAACCTCAAGTAGTGGAGGTGAGGTTGTGCAGCTAATTCCTTTGCATTCCCCACAGGCTGCTGTACAGTCCAGATTAAACTTCCTACATGTGCACCTCAGTATGAAGCAGTCAGTTTTGCAGTTACAGCTGATCAATTTGAGTAGAGATTCTAGAAAAGCAGCCAAATCCATAGTTGTTGGTTGAACTCGTCCACAAGTGTTAGTCCATCCCCACTCTTTTGGATTCAGGTGCTGGTTGCCGATCCTCTCTTGAAATTGATAGTACACTGTAGTATGTCGGATGTTGGGAGCTAGAGTCTGAACTTGCACACGTGATGTACTCTTGGAGACTTTCTCAGAAAATCAATGGTAAGGCAGCAGATCCGAACTGTGTTTTGGACGGCCACCATAGAGACAAACAATCGCTTCTTCACCAGCACATTGAATTTCTTCTGGGTTTGCTCCTTTCTTGCTGAAAATTTATGCCTGTTTCTTCTAATGCATGTTCTTAAGTGTCTTCAGAGGCAGGTCTTTTCCTGTGCAATACATATGTGAGGTTGTATCACAGCCACCAATAGCATGTACAAATGGCAGCAGCTGACAGGTATCTGGACAAGGGGCGTTTCATTGTCCATTGCATATTCTATACTCTTACTTTCTTGGCAGTCTGTTTATGGTCTGATTTGAAGAAGATTGGGAATGAACAGTTGTCTGTGCGGTGAGTACATCCACATCTTTGACAGCATGTAACGTTTTGAAGCCAGCACTTTCAACTTTTCACTCAGCATGGTGATGAATTGCTGTTTGTTTGTCTCATTCACTAGAAAATGCACTTTGAAATATCTGGACCTTGGGATGCAGCACACATTTTGAATGTCTTTATTTCTGAATAAGATGAGCAAAATCCATGTTTATCCAGCAAATCGATCAAGAATTTGACGCAAAATGGTGATGAAGTTGTACTGCAAGTCCAATCTTTATGGGACTAATTAGTAGTCGCGGTCTCGCTGTCTGTACAATAGCTTGCATGATTGACACAAGTTTCACCTCTGCTTTATTTTCACTGAAAATCTTTCTCAATAGCAACTTCAAAGATTCAGGAACGAGCATTATTCTTATACATCAAATATCATCTGGAGTTGGATATGCCCCTTTGGATGTATCCATGGTCTTTATGTCAGTTTTGATCATTTCTGGTACCGCCTCTATCATTCTTAGCTTTTCAGCATTGGAGTCTCAGTTTTGGGGTTTCATAGAACTTCCCCAGCATAGCCGAAGCTGTGCTCTTAAAAGTGACCATATTGGCTTTACCATTGATTGAGGTTGTGATTATAAGATTGACAAAAAGGTTTGCTATTCTTCTTTTTATATGCTTCATAGTGGATGGGTCATCAGAGAACTCTTTCATCTTCTCGGCCAAGTCGGTAATGGTTATCTGTTCATCATCATTCTCTAGCATCATGTATTCAGTGTCTTAGAAATACGTCTTCTATCTGAGAATCAATTAGTTGACCTGGGGTTTTTTTCTGTGCATATTCATTGTGTCGATAAACCAAAGCGACCTGTTTTCCTGTTCTGAAATTAATGCTGCAAACTTGATGATAAACCGCATCTGCTGCATGCAAATCTCTTGCATATTTGATCCTGCTGCGAACTTTGTCAGACCAGTTTTCTTCATGATCTTTGCATACCTTCAGGATGGTAGCCTGAAAGTTATCAGTTCTCATGGGAAAAACAAGTGTGTCATCATTGGTTGTCTTCCTGGGTGGTTGCCATCCAGGACCTAAGGCGGTTCCGTAGTGTGGTGGATGCTGTGACGCTCGGCACGAGCGCATGCTCTCAGACCTAACCTGACCTCATCATAATCTCTCTCTTTTTTCCAGTTGGTTGAACAGGCTGAGCACAGAAGAAAGTGGTTGTTTAAGTTGAATGTAGGCTGCTATAAATGAACTGTCCGAACAGTCTGGTAGCAGCTCTTGAGTGTGCCTTGAGATCACGACTAATAACATTTTTGTTGCAGTATTCTAGTTGACATTGTTGGTGGAAAGATTGTCCAGGCACCATGTGAACACTGTCTCCTCGTAATTCAACAGCATTGTTGACACCAATACTCCTTTTCCTGAAGAACAGCTATTGGGTCAACATTGTACAATGACTGTTTACATAAAATACACGTATCTGTTTCTATGTATACATGTAGTCCTATTCACTGATGATTTGGTCAACTTTAATGAGTACATAAGCCGTAGTTGCAGTATGATGAATGGAGAGAAAGTGCAGATGGATTTTATGCTGATGTCACACAGAAGGAATGCTGGTTATGGGTACTGATGTTGGATACATGCATTATTGTGCACTTCTTCAAATTGGTATCCACACTTATTAGCAGTGTTGATGGAAATCTGTATCGCTCATATTGAAAATTGATAAACATCATTCAACAACATTTTTCAACTATGAAATATTATTAGTCATGTCTACAAACAAAGCTTATAAACTTTAGTAAAATATTAAAAATTACATTTTTTAAGGGTCTATTAATGTTTCTTTCCAGGTCTATTTTAAATGTCATCCCCCATATATAATCATCTACATTTTCCTTATTTGAATCAATCATGCCTCAAAAATATTTAAGAGGAAAGTTACATTCTGTTGCATTTTCATCTAGGTTTGGCAATCTGTCTCCATAAATTGACTGGACTAAAAAGCAAAAGTGTACATTAAAAAAAGAAAAGAAAAACAGCCTCCCAAAGTTGTTTGGTTGAAAGGCTGTTTTTCCCCCCTCCATGAAACATTTGCATCATTGCTAAAGCCCCGGTCACACAGCACTCCACGTCTAAATCACGGCCAAAACCCGTCAAAAAGTGGTCTCCCGTGAAGCAGACGATGTTGTTCGCGTTGATGTCGAGTTTAAGACGAGCTACAGTCGATTTATAGACGTGGCAGGACGCGGGGAAAAATGGGAACGGCGTCGGACGCGGCAAAAAGTTTTGAACTGCTCAAAACTATAGCCCGCGGACAACCACGGGCGGCACACGTGGTAAAGACGTGAAACACACGTGAAACACACGTGATAATCCGTGTTCCGGCAGTGATTAAAACTTGGGGAGACGCGGTAAGACGCGAAAGTTTAGCGGTCTGTCACGGGCAGAGCACGGTCATCGGACGGGTGTTACGCGTTGGTATCACGGGAAATAGCGTGTGTTTAGCGGCTTAT
>OMMV01178390.1:0-10373 GCA_900302635.1 Chatrabus melanurus
GATATATCCTGGAAAATGTTTTTTGGACAATTATAACATAATTCCATGACATCTTTGTGATATTATCACAACATCACTCATACCATTTTATTTCAAATGATTTACTGATTCATATAAACTTCACATCTTCTCTCTACCCCTATTGGTTGTGGAGATATCCTGGAAAATGTGTTTTTGAGAGTGTAATTTTGGCAACCTTGATGGTGACTTTTGACAAATCGTCTCCAACATTTAATCATCTGGAGACACACACAAGGAATTGTCCTACCAAGTTTGATGACAATCTGCTCACCCATTTTTGAGTTATTTTTTACACAGTCACACACAATTGCAATACCCTTCACTAGTGCTGATGGACAGGGTAATGAAAGCACATTTAAAATTTTATAAAGTAATAAAAATAAAGGTCTTTATGTCCTTGACCTGGAAATAGTCCCCAATTATTTTAAAAGTGATAACAGTTAGAATTAAACCACAATCTATCAATTAGACAAGCAGAATATTGTGCAGGCTGTGTCATTTTGTTTTCAGCTGAATTTGTCGGATTGGTGAATTAGGCCAGTTCATGATTCGTGCAATAAACGTGTGCAAAGAAATACACAAGACAATGGCTACTATCATGTTTAACCAAGTTAAGCCCCATTCTCCCTTTCTTGGATATGCATCCTGGAGGGACATGGTCTATAACTGTGACAAACCGGCATGTGAAAAATCACAGTTGCCCATGAGTATGATCTAGAGCAGGGGTGGGCAACAGGGGCCAAGATGGTGCAGGTTTTCCTTGCAACCAATCACCTCAGCAGGTGGTTTTACTGATGAGCTCCTAACCTCAACTTAAAGTCCTGCTCATCTGTGGAATCACCTGCTGAGGTGATCGGTAGCAAGGAAAGCTTGGACTGTCTTGGCCCTTCATGGCACATGATTGCCCACCCCTGATCTAGAGTGTGGTTTGATGATGTAATGCACTGGACTTGTACCTTGTGATGTGTGCAAAAACAACCACAGCCTGACTGTATCATACCAGTAATGTAACTTTGGCAGAACTTTGGCACTTCTGGAAAACCTTCCGGTGATGTCACACTATGTACAATGTTCCGGGCTCCACATAAATACAAGGAATTACCAAAGTTTGTCAAAGTTTGCGACGGAAAAAAGGAATTTTTGAACACCTTGAAATTCATGTCATGTTTAAAACAAGATCACGGCACAATGACGGAATATCCAGATTCATCACGAACACTGACCTGGACCCTCTAAGGTTTTCCAAGTTAAGGACCAGGTTTCAAACCGTGACTTTCCGAGACGCATATCCATGAAAGTCAGAATGGGACTGCACATTTTGAAGATTCAGTGAGTAAAGAGTCATACATAAACATGGATACACACTACACATCCACAAACCTGGGTTGAAAAGTATACCTGGGTTACCGTGGGCACCCTGAGGCAGTGAGTGGGTGAGGTTAGGCATCTCGTTTCCGTGGTTACCGTCTTCCCAGGGGCAGACGTCCACGCTGTTCCATCTGCGCAGCTGGCGCAGCCATGAGGATTTCTGCTCTGGTTTACAGTGGGGGTTCAGTACGATGCACATCCACAGGGCACCTGGACGCACACACAAGAACACACAAATGCCTCAGTCATTGGCTCGACTTCCCAATGTGTGACAGCAGCTAACAATTAGTCACACAGTGCAGGTAGGTGTGTCTTTTGAGAGGACTGTCTTTCAAGATCAAAAGCTCAAAGCAATTTTCATGGATGAGTAGAAACAACACTGTGGTTCCTGGTTCTTTAAGAGCACTTTTTTTTTTTTGTAAGAGCTGTCACCATCTTGCACTGGAACACAAAACTCCGAAAACGGTTAACTATTCCCGAGGCAAAGCTGACTGCACACACATAATTTTGGAGTAAATTGGAACAAACAGAATATGAAAAGTGGCAATGTCTCTGGGGACGCGAGCGCATTGAGGGATTTTACTGTTAAGACCGCTTTAGATATGCAAGATATGCACACTCTGCAGTGTGTGTACGTGTGTGTGTGTATTTTACATATAGTATGCTGGTGTGCAAAGACAGAGTTTGGAAGAAAGGACAAAGGCAGCAACAGAGACAAAACTGGAAGAGAGAAGAAACACAAAAGACGCAGAGCAGGGAAAATAAAATGGGAGCGGAGCTGATTCGGACGAGGAGACATGACTGAGGACAAGCAAACAAAGCGTGTCTTTGTGTCTGGTAGAGAAAAGTAGCAGCAGCTCAAAGATGGAAAGACAAAAGAAAACGTGAGGGAGAGCGGCGCAGAGAGCCAGCGTTCGACGCACATCAGGGGGAGCGATAAGGACTCGGGAAGAAGGGTTTGAAGTGTGGACTTCAAAGAGAAGGCGCATGCACTTCCAAAAATACGTGGTGCTGATACAGATGAGATCACTGCGCTGTCCTCGGAAAGAGCAGAACAAGACCAAAGGAGGAAAAAAAAAAAAAAAGAACATCATCGTCATCAACAACAACAACAACAGCAGCGGCAACATCAACTGAGACATTAGAGGAAAACAACAAAGGCTGGAGACAGCACGGCTGCTGTCCCGATGACGGGCTGGTCGGTTTGGTGGTTTGGAAGAAAGTGTTTTGCTGTAGGTACAGTGCATCTGTCAGAAGAACTGCACACTGCATCACACCAAACACCAACATGACAGGCACCACTATACAATATAAAGCTTTTGAAAACACGACACGGGTCATAATATGTTGGTTTTTGATGAGGCAGAACATTAAACACTTTGTAATTTACAGACGCACCATGCTGAGCTGCCAAACCTGCAGCGAGGACGCCGGCCGCTCACTGACGACTGTGACTGTGTGGGCTGTCATGGCAACAAACCACAAATAAATAAACGGCAAGAATAAATGCATACGTGCACCTTTGCGTCAATGTCTTGTGTGTGTTTGTGCGTCCTGTGTGTGCAGTCGGCGGGCACGTTTGTAGGACAGTGTGCGTATGTGCGGTGAATCTTTTTCTTCCTCCTCACCCAGTTCGTCCCAGAGCTGTCTGTACTTGTCGGTCATGGTGGTGCCCTGCTGTCTCCACAGCGCCAGCCGGGGGTCGGCCATAAACTGTTCTGTGATCAGTGTTAACATCCTCGCTCCGTTGGAGTCACGCATCTTCAGCATCTCCCTCACCTGGAGGAGGAGAGAGGGAGGGCCGGTTACATACAAACGCCCAGAAAGTGGAACGTTTTACACGCACAGACTAAAAACACAGTATGGCGCTTCCCTCCCAAACATTCTCCGTGTACATCTGCAGTTGCGCCAAGTTGAAGGGCATCCGGCGTAAAAGTTGTGCCAAACCAACACCTGGCCCATACTGGTGTGGTGACTCCAAGCAAAAAACAGGAGCAGCCAAAAGTAATTTTTATTAGCAGTAAGTTGTGGTGTGATGTCGCATCAGCACCTGTTGCTAAGTAATGGCAAAAAAGGTATTGTAAAACAACACAAATAAATGATGAAGAGAAGCCCACAAACAAATAAATTAAATGACACAGATAAGCAAATAACTAAATAAGATTCTTCAAATCCACACATGAATAAAAATTACTAAACGTTTTGTGGTGGCACCTCAGGAAAACATTTTCCAAAGTACTTCAAGAATAACGCCTTTGCCTTGTGGTGTTCAGAGCAGGAGAAGGGGAAAAAAAACATATTCACTTGACAGAAACATTCCACAGAAATGGCATGATGGTATGCCCATTCCATAAGCCCGTATCTCACGGAGCGGCGAATGCTGATGAACGTTGCGATTTTTGGGTTTTGTCAGGGTTCGTAAAAGGTTGCAAAACAGTTCACAAACAGTTTTTGTTGTCACACAGAAATTTTGAACATGTCCAAAATTTCTTTGCGAATGTATTTTTCTGCAAACAGTTGTAAGCATTTGCAAATGGTTGTAAAATGTGTCGCTAAAGTTATTTTTGGTTTGCCATGTAATGAACACAAGGAAAAGCTGCAGCGGCAGCCAGACAAAGCGATTCTTACCTCAAGGGCAGCGGCACGTCAGGCAGAAAAATGCCGCTCATGACAGAGGTTAGTCCTGATTTTCACCAACGTTCGTCAGAAAAGCGGCTAATCCAAAAATCGCTACGTTCTTCTGCATTATCCACTCCGTGAGATACTAGCTTTAAAGATTAGGGTCCGTTAAGGGAATAGTTAGCCATTGGCCAAAGTGAGCTTTTCTCTGTGAGAAAACATCATTTCGGCACAGCGAGTGAAACACAGCTGTCTTATATGATTAGTGTCAGTTTCACAAATGTTCTGCAGAGTTTTATGAACATTAGACTAGTGTTGAAGACATTAAACAGTCCATGTGATTTGTCACCTTTTAATTAAAAACAAAACATGACCAATACGGAACACGGGGCACAATACTTGATCATGTCTGGTTCGAAAGGAAAATAAACGTCTCTTGTTGAAAGCAGGGTTAATTTCATGCAATCTGTTGTCAAAACAGTAAAAACACACAAACATGCACAATGAAAGTTTGAAATAACTACGCTGAGGGGTCATTTAATTGGGTCAAATTTCAAAACAGACATTTCCCACCATTTTTAGGAAAAAACATTTTATTGGATCAAATAGAAACTCAGGATATCCGAGGAATTTAAGCCCAAAATTTCCTTTCTAAATTCAGTGGTTAGGGAGATCCACAAAGGGCACATTTCATTGGGGTCAAAAGTCAAAACAAGCATTCCTATTAATTTTCAGGAACAAATGTTTAATTGTAGCAAATACAAGCTCAGTGTCTGTGAGGAGTGTAAGCACAAAATCTGTTCTCCAGCCTCAGCGGTTACTGAGTACCAGGGAGAGGCTAATTCATTGGGGTTAAAGGTCAAAAGATGCATCTGTAGTCATATTCAGGAAAAAAATGTTTAATTGGATCAAATAGAAATCTGGGGTTTGTGAGTAATTTCAGCTCAAAATCTGTATGTTAGCCTCGAATACTGAGATCTGAGTAGTAGGTGATTTTTTTTTGTTTTTGTCTGTTACCATGGTAACACTTCAGTCTCTGACAAAGTCTTAAATTAGATCTTATCGAAACTAGTATCTTAAAAAATATTTGACATCAAAATTAAGACTGTACAACATGTAGTTCCTGTGTTATGGCAATGTCAACAGAAACAGAGACAGAGGGACAAGTGGAATATAGTACACTAAGCGTAATAAAATATATTTATTTATTTTTAAATTTGCAATTCATCCTTCTTGTTGTGAATCTGTCCTCTGATTAGTCCAGGCATTAATTAATCAGGTCAGTGTGCAAGTTGTGCAACTGAACAAGCTTCGGTTGATATATTGAATACATATTTTCATATCTGCTTGTGCGGGTAACAGTTATTTCACAGAATGTTTGCAGATACTGTAACTCAGCCTCGTTTTTCTTTGAGGAAACACGTCAAATATTTTTCCAATAAATTTTCCTTCACTCTCAGATACAAACCAATATGCAACTTTAAAGATAAAAATCTAATCTGGTGGCACAGTTCTTCTTGCTGGTTCAAAGTCTGCGTTCTGGTCACAGTTCTTTCCTTACGCTCTATCAGCTGCTCTTTTGTGCCGACAAATCTGTTTACTTTTTTATACCAATCCCGTCTTGGGAGAACGGCATCTCAAAAGTTTTGCCGGTAGATACATATGCATACACACAAGTCACTTCTGGCACATTCTCACAGAACTAGGCCAGAAATAAAAGTCATTTTTATGGAATTGTTTTCTTTTATATGACAGTTGACAGCAGCGGCACACAGGAAATATTTGGTGAGGACATGGGAAATGGGAATTTGTCGGCGATGGGGAGGTCGCATAAATAAAACTCATTAGCCTACATACAACACAAACAGAACTGCACTGTACTTATTTGTTTAATTTTCAAAATAAAACAGAATCATTTATTGAAATAGCGGATGAAAATTAGATCAACGTTAAATCAAGTTGATCAACACTAAGAGAGTTAATCTGCACTATGATAGAGTTGATTTTGCATTATTCTGAATGGGACAACATGCACGCGCTGCAGTGTTAAGTTAACACTTTTTAAAAAATTTATGGTGTAAATAAAAATACAAAATATTTCTAAGAAAAATGTTTCTAAGAAACAACCTGCTTCTGTGTCTGATGCTTTAAATGGAAAGGAGCTGCTGCTGACCACGCCCCCTCTCTGAAGAGACAGGGAACAATGTCCAAACATTCCCTCCCGCAGAAGGTGTGGGTGTGGTGCACATCATGTGCTCACAGTCTCACAGAGCAAGCAGGAATTCAGATATGGACCATCTGTGACATATGTCACAAAATCAAAAACGAGCTGTTTCATGCTAACATTTGCTAAGAACAGGTGGTGGTGGTGGTTACATATTCAGACTGTGGGCCTTTCGAGTATGCTTAAAATATGGAAATATGGCCCCTTTGTAAATTACCTTGTAAAATATTGTTCATTTTTTTGTCTGCAAAATGTCCCAAATTAATGGAAAAATGGCATCACAGTTTGCCTTCGCACTTTAATAGTTGACAATCACTATTCTGTCAACAAAGTAATAATTGCAGCAGGAGATTTCCTCTCTGTCTTTTGCTCTCTTTCTGTCCCTCCTGCAATTAGCCTAGATAAGAGGCAGCATGCTACTTTTAGGGTTTTTCACACATGGAAGTCCGGAACAAGGTCTGAACCAAGGTTCATGTTTGTATATGTTTGATCCAATTAGTTTGGTTTCGCATTGAGCTCACACCTGTGAGGTCTTTAGTCCAACCGCAATGTTGCGGCTGGACATGACGCACTTACGTCCTGATGTCATCATCTATGTAGGCTGCGTCTCCCCATACTTGACATTGATTGGCTTGTAGATGTGCGTGCGTCTGATGTCTGCTTGTTGTCAATTTGGTGGATTGTTCCATTTGAACACACATAAAAAAAGTTCCGTTTGAACGGAGAAAAATGAACGGACTCCTTTCATTGCAACCCCACTATTACTGTTAAAGTATTTGTAGTAGCAGCATGCAACGGCACTTGCAATATTTTCAACTTTGACTGCCTGCTGCAGCAACACACAAAATGCATGTTTTATCTTTAACAAGGAGAAAAGACGCACGTCAGTACAGAGAATCACCAGGTTTTAATCAGGCAAATTAATATAATTATTGCCCATTTCTTTTCTTCTTCTACTGTTTAATGGGTGACGATAACCTGCCTCCTTCCTCTAATTTGCCCAATAGTCCAAACTATCCAAAAAGTGTTTTTACACTGCAAACACACCAGACCATGGTTCAGTTTGATCCATACTGAGACCATCTCTTTTGGTGCGGACCAAACAAGTTATGTGTGAAAGCACCCTTAATGTACGTGCCAAAGTCCAAAAGCTACTTTGTCAAGGAAGGTTCTGAAGACATTTCGTCATTTGAGATATGAGTAGAATCTAACCACACTACAGAGCAAAAATGCACACACACACACGCACACACTGTATGCACTCCTGACCAGAAATAAATGCAAATGAACTTTAGTTATGTAATCAGACTATTTATTAAAAGATATTGAAAAACAACAACAACAAAACAAAATGTTTTCAAATAGTGACATAAATTACACACATAAAATGTACACATGACACAGTTACTGGCATCCTTTGATGGATTTACAGTAAATCATCACTTTTACAGCCAGTTTTATTTCGACAGGTCCGGGATGGATACATGAGCAGTTCCAAGTCATTGAATGTGTCTCAGATTTTATCTACATCAATCATTACAAAATTTAAACAGAGTGGAACTCCTTGTATATCTGGAGTTGCATCAGGAAGTAAAAACACGTGCCAAATAAACATACGGGTCCATACCGGATCCTCTGTGGTGACCACAAGCAAAACAGTGGAAGCCAAAAGAAACCATGGTATTCTATGGTAAATCTGCCTGGAGTAGGCAGTTCTCAATAAATGAGTGACTGTGCAAGGAGGAGACTAGTGAGGGAAGCTACTAAGATTTCCATGACAACTCTGAATAAGTTATAGGCTTCTTTGGCTGTTTTTGGAAAACTGGGCATAATGCAATGTTAGTCTGTTGTATCAACAGTTATAGCTTCACGTGGAGTGGAACAGAGAAGGATTTTCTTAAAAAGATGTGAAACTTCAGCCATAGTTTGCCAAAGGCACATGGGAGACTCCAGCCTAGACTTGATGTGTGTGTATGTGTTTGTACTCCCTGCTCCACTCCATCATGAAGCTGTGTAACTCATGATGCAACAGACAAAAGCTGCATTATGCCCATTTTCTCTCATCACAGCCACAGAAGCCTATAAATCCTTTACAGTTGTCATGGGTGTCTTGGTGGCTTTCCTCACTAGTCTCCTTCAGTTTTTCAGAATTGCCTCCTCCAGACAGATTTACCATAGAGCACCATACTGTGTGTATATTTCTTCATGATTGATGTAAATGAAGTCTAAAACATATTCAGTGACTTGGAAATGTTCATGTATCCATCCACTGACTTGTTGAAAGAAAACTGGCTGCAAAAGTGATGATTTACTCTAAATTCCTCAAAGTGTGCCAATAACTACGTATGCTATGTGTACATTTTATGTCTGTATTTTTTTCACAAAATAAAAGCATTTCGTTGTTGTTGTTCAGTAGCTTTGTACATTTGATTAAATACTGTGATTATATAAAATTGGTTCATTTGAATTTATTTCTGAAATTATTTTAAATTCTATACATAAAATCCCAAGAGTGGACCAGGACTGCGTATATATAATATACACACACACACACACACACACACACACACGCACACGCACACGCACACGCACGCACACAAGCAGAATAAGCTGTGTGCTGATGTAATGGAAATCTGCGTTGCTATGTGCTCTATTTGTGCTGCTATATTCTGAATATTGCTGACTTCTGACCTTGCTGAAGAGCAGGTTGAGCTGCTTGCCCGAGCCATGGTATCCTCCTTGGGACAGGAAAAGCTTGACTTGCTCCTGCACCTGCTCCTCATCCAGATGCCAGCAGTTCTCATCATCCACACTGGCTCCTGCTGTGGGGTCTGGGGCCCCTGCTCACACAAACACGTATATTATTTGGATTAGGCCACAGAGTCAAAGTGATGTGAAATGCTACGTATGAGGAATATAACACTCAGGGCCTGGTTTACTAAAGGTTTGTGTATATAAAAACGTGTCCACACTCCATATCACCCGCAAACAAATGAGCAACCTGATGGACTAACGGTGCGCACTGAAGATTGCGTCTTTCAAATGAGCAAAATAACACATATTGTCCATTTAATACGTTTGCCTTAATGAATATGCAGTTCGGGGTGTGTCTACCCGAGTGCGCAAAATGCTGGCAGGAGAACATGCAAATAGGTTAATTTAGCACACGCAATGTGATTTATCAAGCCCAAAATAAATTTAAGGGGCTAATGATTGCCCCTGAATGATTCTCAGGTTGCGTGTCTGTCCAGTGCCACGCACAGGGCGGACACAGCAGTCCGCACCCGTGCTGTGGACAGCTCCACCTACAAATAAAATGTACACAGATCTATATGATTCTCATTCTATGTCACGTCCTCTGCAGTTAGAGAATATATTAACACGGAGTCCGTATCCATGCCATGAAAAGCACCTCCATTTAATAATAATAATATTAATAATAATAAATATATTTATTTATTATTTATTTATATTGTTTATTTATACCCTTAACTGGAAGAATCGGGTTCAGAAAACGGATGGATATTTATTCATGATATCCTAGCTCGCCACAGTATACAGACACAAGGAATGGACACTGAGTCTATTTACAGCAGGGAAACTTAAATGAATAAAATCAAAATCATCTTTTATTTGTTACCACGGCAGCGGTGCTGAATCCAGGCTTGTGCCACACACCTCCCGTGAAATAGCAGACAAATCATTTTCAAGGCACATTAATTTTCAATGTGGTAAATGTTGAATAAATAATATTTTCAGTTAAAATGTGTGTCTTATTTTGCACATACCTGCAAGTGGCTGATTGGATTTCATTTTGCACTTATGGTCATTCACACATGAAAAATCCTCATTTACATACCGTTGTCAACGTCATGTTGCCACCTGCTGTCATTTGCGCACTTATTCTTAGTAAATCACCCGCAAAATGTTCACAAACCCAACGGGCAAATTTTTAGAATGCCCACGCAATTTAGTCCTCGTTATATGGGCTCTTAATGAAGTTCTTACTGTTTACATTAACGTATTACTTCAAGGCAAAATTCTTTTTAATATAAACACACTATCGCCACTGTGTTCAGAAACAACAATGTGTCTGAGTCACAAGACTGGAGTCAAAAGCTGTAACAGTAAATTACGGGGG
>OMMV01178401.1:0-13063 GCA_900302635.1 Chatrabus melanurus
AACACACGGCACCAGAGCCGACGTTGACGGCGTGGAAGATTGTGTGTTTATATATATATTTTGGACACTCTGTGCATGTGTTATATCTCTTGTTGGACTTTGTGCTTTGTATTTTTGTATTTCTGTCTCATTGATAGTATGGCCATAGCAGATGGTCCCCCCTCTGAGTCTGGTCTGCTTGAGGTTTCTTCCTATACTTATAAAACATCCAGGGAGTTTTTCCTTACCACTGTTGCTATTGTGCTTGCTCAGGGGGTGGGTAAGGTTAGACCTTACCCTTGTGAAGTGCCTTGAGGCGACTATGTTGTGATTTGGCGCTATATAAATAAATTAAATTGAATTGAATGTAGCAACGTCATTTGACCCTTCAATGGCATGCTGGCAAAGTGTGTCAGCATGCCCGTGTCCCGGTGTGTCAGGGTGACTTGTCATATTTCAACCCATGAGAATCAAAACCCCAAGTTGTCTTCATACAAGCCCAATTTTGATCAAACTGGCAATATAACATTAAGAACACGATTTGAATATTAAGGAACAAAATTATAGCTATGCTGAAGAAAATCATTTTTATCACTTAAATGGTAAAAAAATTGAAAGGGATTACACCTTTAAAGTAACACATTGGTTTTAAGTACTTGATAAACACACAGAGGTTAACAGTTCATTAATGTTTATGATAATTGTTCACAAGCCAATAAAATTGATTTAATTAACACCAATGTCAGTTTGCAAAGTACCTCAGCCCATGCTGAGACCATCCAAAACTCCTACATAAATTTTATAGTTTAAAAAACAGAAAAGGCTGCCACGTCTAAACAATAGCATGAACTTATCAACTGTGCAAAGTAAAACTATTACTTTAGCTTAACTGTGTGAAAAAAATTGTTTTATGTAGTTTTTCTCAAGCCACAGCAAAGAGGATTGGTAGGGCTTAAAGTTAAACACCAAATGAACAGTAACTTGTTGCAGACACATTAATACACCAAGTGTTTGTGTGGGACAGACTGCTGTATTTAGTAAAAAGAGTGTTTCGGGAACGGTGTTGTGCATTTGAAACAAAGGACTGAAATTACACCATGTGTATATGTGAACCTTCACAGTGAATGGATAACCCGCTAAATCCATGACCACAGTAATAGTAAGAAAAATGTCTCAGTAAATAAAGAATTAAATCTTTTTGGGGGGGGGGTAATAGAATACAGCGGTCATTTGGACGAGTGACAAAAGAAAGACCAACATGAAGTGTCTCAGTAAGGTGCTGAGCCACTACGTGCCACCAGAACCACTTCTGTGTGTGATTCTACAAGTCTCTGAAGTCTACTGGGGGGATGGAACACCATTCTTTTAAAAGATATTCACTCATTTGGCGTTTTGATGATGGTAGTGAAGAGCGCTGTTTAACACATTGGTCTAAAATCTCCCATTGGTGTTCAAGTGGGATGAGATCTGGTGACTGCATTTTTATACATGTCACAGGGCATGATTAGGTCTTAATTGCTTAACTCTACCAAAGCAGTGCACCTCTGTAGAAGCACTTCTACATTGTGCTTTTCCACTCACTTATTTATTCAGGTTTTTCCTTTTGTTACCCTGCCGTATATTCCGGTTTTTAAACTGGTAAAGAGTCAATCCTTTTGCAGGAGCCTGCATACCTAAATGGAAAGTGTTTTCTGGGTGCTTCATGAACTATCACTGTATAGGTGCAATCTCACTATAACGTTTACCCCAGTGTGTGGTGAACGCAGGGCAATGTCGAGAAAATTGGGCAAACGTCAACAAAAATCACATTACCGGAGTTTGGTAGTGAACCTCTAATGCCTTGGCGTTCCACAACGTGGTGCCAGCGGAGGCAGGCATTAGCCAGCGCCCCATTAGAACAAGTGGGACTTTTCCCAATGTGGCAACGGGCGGGAGAGGGGGTTGACATACTACTGTCCAGTGACTCTGAGCAGGCAGGGTGAAGCAGCACCGAAATGTTAGCCAGCGTAGGCGATCGCACCAGTAACTTAGGCTAGCCTAAGCTAGTGTAGGGAACTTGGTCGTAGCGGAGATTAACTTTCTCTAACGGCCTCCAACGTAGTCAGAGGTACGTTGGCAAACGCAGAGAAATTTTAAATGTTGAAAATTTTTGGACAGCAGAGACAAAGACAGACGTTTGAAAATACGTTAGTCTACATTGGCCCAAACATCTAGGTGAGATTGCGCCTTATACATTTAAAGATTCCTAATATAACTAAACAACTATAACTAAATATAAGACTAGAATTTTCTAAATGTCAGTGGCTAAAACTAAACGGCCTTTAGTTTTTGTCAAGCAAACCTCAACTATAAACTAACACACGTCTAAAATGTGATTTAAATTAATACATACTTTCATTTAAAAAAAATAAAAAAAATAAAATTGGTTGCCAAAAATAACTTTGGAGAGGAAACACATGAAGTAAAGCGACAAAGACAAGAAAGTATCGGGATACATCTGTGGAAGCTCCACATATGGCAGCCATGACAGGAAAGCAAATTCGGATTCCCTTTCCTCATGAAATGCCTATAAGAGGCCTAACTCCCCTCCTGTTCGACATCCCACAGTGGACCTCCCTGCAGCCCAGACCGCTATCAAACCATAAGTACTCCATCATGGTGAAGGGAAGAAGAAGAAAATGTTGAAGTTATCATTCCTTCTTTTGACCCCTCAGCCTGGTTCTGACCACTCCACGCCCCCAACTCCCTCACCAACACTATCACCGGTGTTCAACAAATGGTCCGGGGAAACTCCCGCTGCCTTTTTCCTCTACGTGTGTTGATATTACAGTCAGACTGTTTGGTTGTGTTTGTCAGAGTGTGATGACAGAACTAAACACTGGTGTTTACCCTGTGATAACTGCCTTGTCTGGACAGGATCTGTGCAGAAACTGGGTGTGTGGGGCAGAGAGAAAATTTGTGGGTGTATGCTGAGACTTGATGCACAAGTCTTTGTTTGGTGTGCACTTCCAGGTGTTATCATAACCGCTTTCATAATTGCATTTCATAGTTTGTCATTGCAGAGTGAACATCTCTTACATCTGGAAAGATTTGCATGTTCAAACGAATTAAACACTTATAACCTCACCGAAGAAGTTTGTACATTAGGCAAAGGGTGTGCAGGGTTTCAAGGGAAACACAGATTGCAATGGGCTGATTCTGGTGTTATGATTTTTATCATTTTTGAGAAGTTTGTATCATTGGTGTGAGCTCAGAATAGATGCAACCTTTTAGGGTTTTACAGGTTGATGACCATAGTTACAGCTAATCCTTAAAGAATATCAAATGTGATTCTCTCAGATCCTGATGCATTCATATTGTTGGGCAATGTGCAAGTGGATGCATTCTGTACCTTTCATGACCAAGTATGGTCTGTGTACTTGCCCAACCTGAAGTCCAAAATTAACCAGTGGCTTTTGAGGATGGTATTTTATGTTCTACAGTGGACACTGTGCACGTCTTGTTTACAAGCAAACATTCACCCTGTTAAACACCTGGATGTTGACAGCGGGCACCACTGTGCTTTGGGGAAAAAAATATACCTTGTTTTTGATTCTTACAGTTTCATCTACGTAGGTGGCATCCAGAGTGTCAAAAAAATTTCAGCTTCCATATGTTTTTTTGGAATAAAATCAGCCTCACATCTGCCCTCAACATAAAAAAATTTTCGGCCTCCATACTTTTTTGCAGGTTGCCATTTTCAGCCTCCGCTCCACTTAGTCATTTGAAATCATCACTCACCGACCTCCTGAAAAAAGGTTTAGAGACAAACTTGGGAAATGTATAAATATTTAAGGAGGCCAAAAACTGTATAATTGGCTTACATTTGGCAAAATAATGACCACCAGAGAAACACAAATCAGATTGTTACAGGTACATTTTCAGCCGTTTATGGAGACTGGAAATATTTTATCCCCAAGGTATGAAGGCTGAAGATATAATTACTAAAATGAAAAAAAAATTATGGGATTCACATGAATCAAAATGTAAGGTGAAAATCACGTTCTCGGAGTTTGGTAGCAGACCTCAAATGCATCACAGCTTTCCACAACATGGTGCCAACACAGCCGGGCCGTTTATCCAGCGCTCCATTGTAACAAGCAGGATTGTTGCCAACACAGAGAGGCGTTCGACACACCGCTGTCCAGTGATTCTGAGCAGGTAGGCGAAGCAACACCCACACGTTAAGCCCGTATCTCACTGAGAGACACCGTTTGGCGACTGTGACGACTGAATATTTAGACGACTGTTAGACGAATTTGAAGTTTATGGCGAACTGGCCGACCGTTCTTTCTACTGGTCGCTGTGGAGCGACTCCTGGGCAATATTACTGTGTGTATGTGCATGTGTGTGTGACTTGGTTTTCTCGCTCGCAGCGTTGTTATTGCACATACGCTATGGAGATATTTATTGTATCGAGTAATTATTGGCTTGCAACCATTAGAATATTTATTGATTTGTGTACGGGGGAGTTAAAAAAGAAATGTCCATGACGAACTCATTTCGCTGCACCTAGTGCTCCTCTCTGTGTGTATGCGTGTACGTGTATCTTTTCTGTTTTCTTTCTCCCTCTGTCTCGCTGGTGCGGCTTAAAAAAATGTAAATATGCGGGCCATCCTGCCGTCTGATTATCATGCTGCGAAGGGCAAGATCAGCCGCATTTATGACGATCGGCCTCCGTACAAAGTATGAGACATATGAGACTTTTTAACACTATGGTGGTGTCATGGTCCATTGTTAACAAATATTCTGGGAGTTATGCTGCATCCACATGTTGACAGCATAAAAAGAGTCCCACTAAATCTTTTAGCAGAATCACCGCCAAATGCAGCAGCAGACAGTAGATGATGACAGGATATGCAATAATGTGATGAGGAAGTGGTGGTACAAAACTAAGAGAAGCTGCTTTGTGACTGCAGGGTTGTAGATTTGATCCCCTAAGACGAAGGATAAATAGCTGCATGAAAGACTGCAGATAACACACTATCTGTATGTACATGAATGTCACGGAGGAATTATATAGAATTATGAGTAAAATATTACTGTGACAATCTCATGGTTCAGGTTTTGATTCCAGCTGAAGCTGCCGTCTCTAAATAAACACTTATGGTCACAGAAGGAACTTGGGATAAAAGCCTCCACCAAATGTTATGTTATGGTAAATGTTATGTATATGAGCGCGCTGGTTTATGCCGCCGAGTGTGTGGGTGCAGACCTGTAACAGAGTCCCATGGATGTGGTTGTGCTGCATTGTGGGTCTCGGCTCTGAAGGAAGCTCCTGCAGTAAAGCGTGAATGGTGGATGAGACCTGGGTGACCAGTACAAAGGGAACGAGGGCTCGAGCCGCCATCTCTCTGGTCCGATACACCGCAGAGCGCCCGCATCTGCAACACACACACAACACACACACACACACACACACACACACACGTTGCATTTCTGTTAATGAAAGTTACAAAATAATAATTATAATAATAATAATCAAAGCTCCAGACTCTTCCCATTATGATGTCAGGGGTTGTAATTATAACCGTTCAATTTACTTTACAGCTGCAAATTTGTAATGAAAAAAGAGAAAATAATCCCAGTAATTATATTATTAGCTGTCATTATTTTGTACTTACCATATGTCATGTTTGATGATCAATGACCTGCATGATTTGGACATTTGGCCAGAGTTTTGTTTTAATTCCCATAACTGCAGGTTACTAATAAAACTGAAGGCAAATGTATTCAGATCCTTGCTTAACCTGCCAGGAAAAAGTCAGTTCCACTTTGATCTTGCTTCCTCTCTCTCACACTCACACCTTTACAGTACAGAGAGCGGACGGAGACTGCGGCCGGTCACCCTGAGTGCAGACTAAAATTAACCCTGTTTACAAGCTGATAGTCTTACCTTCTCCAGTGTCATAACATTGTCATGGATGACACGAGGGGAGGACATGACCACGGCGTGAATGAAATGAGAAGGCAGCGTGACAGAGGCAGAGATGAAAAGAAGCAGAGCAACATTGTCTGCTACTGATACTCTGGATGGGATGGACAGCGCATGGCTTTGGGAGAATTTCTTTTTCTTGCAGACATGCAGGTTAGAGGAACTGGATCACTGTTCTATGTGTGACATAGACTCTAGAGTTGGTAGGTTGTTGCAACATGGAGTTGAAAACCAATTTCCCCGCAGCAACAAAATGTGACTTTCAAGTGCTCTCAATCACTGTTGAATTTTTAAATCTGACCCTTTTTTCAAAGCCTTAAATCAACAAGATGTGAGATTTGAGTTGCAGTTTGCCAGAAATCACATGGGAGACCTGAGCCTAGATTGGATGTGTTTTCTTGTATGAAAATCCTTCTCTGTTCCACTCCACCCTGAACCTGTGACTGGTGGTGCAACAGAAAAAAGCTGCACAATGCACAGTTTTTAAGCGCAGTCACACTATGATGTTTTCCCCCCGGGTGTGGTGAACGCAGGGAAAAGTCGAGAAAATTGGCCAAACGTCAGCAAAACTCACGTTCCCGGAGTTTGGTAGTGAAGCTCAAACGTAGCACGGCGTTCCACAACGTGGTGCTAGTGGAGGCCAGCAGAGGTGGGCGTTAGCCAGCGCTCCATTAGAACAAGCGTGACCTTTGCCAACGTGGCAACGTGCGGGAGAGGGATTCGACAGACCACTGTCCAGTGATTCTGAGCAGGCAGGGCGAAGCAGCACCCAACATAGACGATTGCACCAGTAACTTCGGCTAGCGGATGCTAACGGAGGCCAACTTGGTCATAGCGGAGATTAACTTTCTCCAACGGTCTCCAACGTAGCCAGAGGTACATTGGCAAACGGCGAGGAATTTTAAACATGTTGAAATTTTTGGATGCCACCGACATTCATCGCGGACGGCAGAGGACGGCAGAGCCCGGCGGCGGCTAGCGGACACTGACATTTGCAAGTAAGTTCTTCTACATTGGCCCAAACGTCTAGGTGTGAATGCGCCTTTTCCAATCACAGCCACAGAAGCCTATAAGTCCTTCAGAGTTGTCAGGGGTGTCTTGGTGGCTTCCCTCACTAGTAGTCTTCCTGCACAGTCACTCAGTTTTTGAGAACTGCCTAGAGTAGGCAGTTCTCAAAAACTGAGTGACTGTGCAAGAAGACATTAACTTGGAAATGTTCACGTCTCTATCCCCTATCTTATCTGAAGAAAGCTGGTTGTAAGAGCGATCAATTCTATTGAAAAGTCTTTATACTTAGTACTTATGGCCCCTGAAGATGGAGGGTCCACATATAAAATTGGCTGTAATTCATAAATGGTTAATGCAATATTTTTGGAGAACCCTTTGAATTAAAGCTAAAAGTTTACACTACAATCACACCTCAACTCTCACTTCAACTTCACTGTCGTGGTGTACAGAGGCAAATTACAAAAACCTTCACTGCGCAAATAATTATGTACCTGACTGTAATCTCTTCGAAGGCCAGGCCAAGCTTTGGTGAAAATCTAATGTAATCATTCTGTTCATTACTTTTCAAGCAATACTGCTAACAAACAAAGAAAATGGATGTGGGCAAAAACCTTCTTGATATAGTTTGCAGTTCAACATGAGCTCTTAAAAGTCATAAACACAATTTAATGTAACATCCCTTTTAGGTTGGGCCCGGTCGAGCCATGAACCAGGCTGAGGTGACGCTCCCCCATAATATCTGGCTGATTTCACAAGAAAAAGATTCACCACAAATCTGCCAACGTGGTTGGATGGTGGATATGGCAAAAAGTAGCACCAGCACGTAAAAATGAACTGACTTTTTGGTTACAACATATTTTTTTATATCCTCAATACATTTACTCCAAATGCCATTTGAGTTCAATCTGTATGATTGATCTTAGTTGGTTTGAATTAGCAAAGATAGAAAACCAGGTGTTAAAACTGATGAATGAACAATTTATACAAGGCTTCTAAAGCAATGCTGCATGGACTCTCCTTTATTCTGTGTACCACACACAAAAGCACACAGCCTTGGCATCTCAACTTTCCTCGAACGTTTTAATTCACAGCAACGACAAACCAGCTATGAAGTGGAAACTCTCAACAAAAACACTGATAGGGCAATGATTAAAAAATATCAACTACCTTAACTTTATTTTTCTGTTGATTAAGTGTGAGATTCTGCAGGTGGTAGAAGGTTGTTTTTTGCACGAGAAAACTAGTTGTAAATTGTGCATGAGATCTCATTAAGGCCTGTGACAATGGAGCAGAGAACTGTGCTGTGGACTGTGTGAATGGGTGTGTTGTTAAGACAGAATTCTGTTTCAGTTTATTAGGTCAAATCCACGTTAAGTCCTACATATACAATGTATCTTCCACATATACAGCGGATACGTGCAGACAGTCACACAGTCAGAAGCCCATCCAGGCACACTGACACTCATGCACACAGAGCAAAGGTCAAAGGAGGACAGAAGACGTGCGTAAGTTGCCGGCTGTTTGCAGTGTGATGGTATTAAAGCTACATGTTGAAGCCAAACAAGCAGCTCAGATCCTCTGTGGAAAACCAGGTGGAAGGCTCCAGAGCAACGTGAACACCTATCCATCACTGCAGTAGTATGCACAGATGAAAACTGAGCTTGCTTTTTCAACTTTGGCAAGATAGAGAGTGAGATATTTTTATAGACGCACACATACAGCTGTGGATACACAAATGTGGAAGAACACAGGCAAGATCATAATTACGTGAGACAAAGAGGAAAAGGAGTCGAATAAATACAATTACCGTATTCAACCATTTAAACCCACTGTGCGCAAAAAAATTGATTTTACTGAACAAAGGGTGCCCCCAAAATCATTCTTTAAACGTGCACCGTGGGTGCTCGCTTAAGTGTGACGGCTCGTTGAATGGAATATTCCATCTGTCACCTCATGAAAATATTCTTATCATTACACGAACTAAAAACATTTATTATTTGTTTTACATGACACCTAAATCAGGGTTCTCACCAGCACATTTCAGCGTAACGGATCATTAAGCGTTCACTTGTCAAGTTGAAGCTGTGATCGGTGCCGTTTCGCTGTCTTTCTAGCTGCGTAACGGCCGCTTTGATTCAGCTTGTGACAGCTGGGCGGCTGTGAAGAAAAGGTGGATGAACGTCACTGCTCTCTGTTTTGGTCTGACCGCTCAAATCGGACTCCGGGTGTGTTCACGTCTGTAACGAGTCACACCTGAAACACACTGCATGTTGAGTCAGACGCGCGTTAGACGCACCAGTCTCGCACGTTTTTGTGGCAGCAGTTTCAGTGTTTGACCGTTTCTGTGACCGTTTTTGGACGTGACTTTTATAGTGTGTATTCAATTTGGGCTTTTTTCTGTGTGCATCATATTGTTTTTTTAAATGGCTCATTTAGTTGATCCAAGCATCCAGCCGTCACCCGGCAGCATACCTTGTGTCGAACGTTTAACAATATAAACTTAAAAAAAATAAATACATGTAAACTCACCAGCTTTCATTATTTTTATAATCCATATCCTGGATTATAGAGCTCCGTGTGGCTTTGGTTCCAGCGTTCCGACAGCAATCCAGTGGCGGCTCGTTTTGAAACAGGAATCGAAGCAAAGCTTCATTCGTGCAATGGAACAGACATTTATGACGTCAACTCAGCAATGGAAAGAATTTTTCTTCCTTTATTCGGGGATTCCATGTTTACAAAGACATTTGGACACCCAAAGTTGATGATCTATTGTTTTGTGTTTCACAACAACACATTTTCTGAGGTGTTGGTGGCTATAACACAGGAATCGAAGCAAGGCTTAATGCGGGCAATGAAACCTGGTTTATTTATGACAGCGACTCAGCTGAGGAACCCTCGCATCTTCTGAAACTGAAGTAAAACACCACAAAAGGTAGGTTTCTGTACGTTAAGATTATGTTTTGATGCCAACTATTGCTGTAAATGGCGCCAATCTGGGCGATCCAGGTGGGACAATGCAGGAGGGTTATTAGGCAGAAAGTTAACATTTTGTCTCTTGTGGAATGTTCCCGCTCTGTACTGCTCAGTACCTATCAAAAGTGGTCCAAGGAAGGAAAGCCGATGAACCAGTGACAGGGTCATAGGTGGCCAAGGGTCATTAATGCACATGGGGAGTGAAGGCTGGCATGTGTGGTCCAATCCAACATGAGGATCTGCTGCTAACGTCTTGGTGCCAGATTCAGAGGTCTAGTGGAGTCCATGCTATGATGGGTCAGAGCTGTTTTGGTGGCCAAAGGAGGACCCACACAATATTAGGCAGGTGGTCACAATGTTATGGGTGATCAGTGTATATACACAGTATAAACAGTTGGTGTGGGTGAGAAAAGGGAGGACATGCAAAAGGACAGAGTGAACAGAAGAAGGACGGTCAAAATTAGTATGAGGGCTGTTTGGATCAACAAGTGAACTGTCAACAAATGCTTTTCCACCTGCTGTGGGCACCTATGACCAACCAGACAGCCAAATCCTCCGTAACAAACACAGACAACAGCTTGCATTCCTGAAATCTGCATGCTTGTAGACCATACGCACATATACACACACACACTAATTACTTGTCTATTCCTCACTTTCCAATCACCCATCCTCCCTACCCCCATAAGGGACCCATATGTTAACTATCTGTGCTAATTTGGCCCATTGAAACACTTTTGTAAAGGAAATAACAGTTTGGAGGGGTGTAATTTTAGAAACAGGGCTGTTCCCTGTGGGGTCAGGAGGCAGACAGTTGACTGGCACGGACAAGACTCATCTGGGCCTCATTTTGGAGGACTGGTGGAGCTGCTTCCTTTTGTTAAGAATGTAGCATCAGAGGATAAATGAGCAGGAAGAACCAGGCCTGTCACTGATGAAATTAAGAAGTGAGCAATGTTATGAGACAGCTAAAACAGTTCTAATTAAAGTCACTCTTAAAAGAGGCAGATAGCTGAAAATGTGCATTTCATATCTAAAGTCTCCAAAACCCCTATTTAAGAGATGAGATGTCAAAACTGAAGTGGAGATTTCTGTAAGATAAAAAAAAAAAAGTTTCCATGCAGGATAAAGCTGCCACCACCTTGTTTTCCTTGAGCAATGGAAAATAGAATCAATGGAATCGAAATATGGACTGGTATAGGTTTACACCATAGGTGCAGCAGTGGTGTTTAACTAACCATATGAATGTTTTTTTTATCTTCAGTAACTGGGCAGCTTTTTAAACGACAAAAGAATAAATCCAGAAAAATTCATGGAGGACCTGCTCCTAATATTCCTTCTTTTTGTCCCCCAACCACCATGATATCACAAACACCTTAAACGATATCAACAAATATATTTTTTAAAAAGTGGCCTGGTTCACTGTCAAGAAAATACATATTTGCCCATCCAAAACATCCAACAATACAGTACAGCATGGTCAAGGATTTAGACACAGTAAATGTGTCTGAAACTTTTTGGAGATAATGAAATACTGTCAACCAGCCAATATTTACAAATAAATAAATAAAATGGGATATTGGTCTGAACGGCTTGTGTCCCCCGTCGCATGGTGGCTGTGCACTGAATGTATGGAAAGTTATTGCGAGTACCATGTGTAGTACTGTTATTTTCATGATAGAGGTGCATTGTTGGACTTGTTTTACGAAAAAGACTTGTTCTTGTGCTGGGAAATGGCTGTGGTCTACTGTAAGGCTTACCAGCCACTGGCCATCAGTGTTATGGGATGCTTGCTATGGGATCTCATCTGCAGCTCAGTGAATTTAGCTTTCATGTTTAGCAGGTTCATATTATCAGGTTCTGTAGGGAAGCAGCTCTTCCTCCATATGGTGCTGAATCCCATTATCATTGTGTTAGAGCCTCTTGATCTTCAGCTGTAATGGATACATCCCTCAGTCAGTGTAGATATGGGTCTTTTGCCACACACACACACATACAAGGGATGTAGTGATACACTCAACTCACGATTTGATATAATTCGTGATTCTGAGTTCACAATACGATTTTCTCATGATTTTTTTTTATAATGAGCTGCAAACAAATTATTACTAAAAAATTTTCCTTTATTTATATAAACTATACAAAACAGCACGTGTAACTGAAATTGTATTTTATCTTAAATAACAAAAATAAAATTTGGATTTTTAAAACAAATCCCACATAAAAATAACAAAATAAAAATATGCTGCCACACTGCTGACTTAATAAATTTAAAAAAAATATATATATATAGGTGCATCACACTTACTTAATTTTTAAGTTTCTGATGGTTCAAACAACATGACTTTATTCTTAAACATTACATTAGTAAGTCAAAGATCCACAATATCCACTATGACCAGCATTCTACTACTTTGAAAAAAATAATATTCATAACCTTTAAATCTTGTTAACATCACAACTTTTCACTTAACTTAACAATTTCTATAAATTATTATATAAATATAAATGCTAGTTTTACTTTTCTTGTCGTCCATTGGTTCAAAAGCCTCACGTGATAAAAAGGCGCACTCTGATTGGCTGTCAGCTCAGCACAGCTCCGGTCAGGAGAAAATGTTTATCGCTTTTATACGTTTGGATTACATTTTGGAATTTCACATAAGCAATGCACTAAAATATCGTCAGCATCACCCACCCACACAGCGCTGGAATTCAATGTGTCTTTTCATGAAAGCGATGTGTTAAAGCCGCACTCCACACGCCCAGGAACATCTCTGGTCTACCACGTACTAGACTTGTAGGTCTCGAGACCGGTCTCGAGACCACTTTTACGTGGTCTCGGTCTTGTCACAGTCTTGATAGTCTTTGGTCTCGGTCTTGTGTCTCTCTGTCTCGATGGGTCTCGGACTGACATAGCGGTCTCGAAGGGATTTTTAGCCTGTAGTAGAGGTGGGCGATATATATCGCAGGGATCGATATTAAGGCTTGTCCGATTGTCCGGAACAAGTAGAAAACGTAATTGGACAGCTCAGATGTTTTAAATCTTTGTCCGATGGGACAGGCAGCAGAGAGCGGAAAGAGAAAAGAAACGTGTGCGCGCGCACAGCGAGGAACGCCACACACTTAATT
>OMMV01178404.1:0-16125 GCA_900302635.1 Chatrabus melanurus
CGTCATGCACCAAGGAAGCAGCTGGAGTGCAAAAGGAGGAGCACCTGCCATGGATTTATTTCACCATCCAGGGGGCCAGAAGGTGTTGGCAAGTGGTGGATAAGTGATGAGATGGGAGACAGTATTTTCAGGTGTGTGCGTGGATAGCAAGAGGAGGGACTGGGAGGACGAACATGCCGGTGGGCTGCAGATGTGTTGAAAGAGACGATGCGTTCATTGGGTGGGAGCACAGCCCAAGTTTGGTGAGTGGCATCTCTGGGAGAGCTACAATCCATCTGTATGTTGGGGAACTGGGAAGGCCTTGCTGATGATCCAGCACTGGTGGTGTCTCTCTTTGTGGTCCAGTCAAAATGGGCAAAAGGTCAGAAAAAAAAAATATATATATAAAGCTAAAAATTGGTGTATATTTGAGTTCATAAAGCATTACGGTTTGAATTTATAATGGCATTAGACTGCTGCTACATGCCAGGTCAGGATTTGTATTTTTGCTTCTGTGGAATTTCAGTTGCTGATGAAAAGTCACATTTTTCAGAGCAAATTCCTCATCAGCCTTCTGGAAATCAAATGCTTTATATCCAAGGAATCCGAATTGAATTTATCTTCACTCTCTTTTGCACCAAAGTCATACTCTCTGTCAGTGTCTGAATAAAAAAAAAAAATATTACTGTTTTTTTCAGAATTGCTGTTGCCATTTCCACAGCGTCATGACAGTCATAATGGGGAAAAAACGGGGGAAACTCAAGGGAGATACATTGGAAATCTTAATATGTTGTTTAGGATATTTAAAGAACTGAGTGAGCAATCCTAGCCTCCTACCACAGGGTGGGGAGGTGGACGTGAGTATTGCAGCTGCACTGTAATGGACTGGGAACATGGAGTGACATGGAGTGAAGAATACAAATGATCAAACTCCAAGAATGGCAGTGGATGATTGTTATGATTGTCTTCATGAGGACATTTGGATATTGTTCATCTCCAAACCTTACAGGGACATTTTTCATATCAACGTCTTGTATGACTTTGACCTTGCTGTAACCGTTGCAACCTAGGCATAGGGCCAAGAGGCCAAGTAGCGTGCCCAGAATGAATGTTTTTTATTTTATTTTGTATGTATGCTTGTGTTTGTGTGTTTGCTAGGGTCCTACACCTCCCCTCTTTTAATGTTATAATATTGGACTTGGCCAAATAATCAGTGCTTATTACAAAGGGGAAAGAGGTGGTGCGCAGGTGGAGTTTTGTACATTCAAGCAGCACCATGTATTTAGTCAGGATGCAATGTCTGCAAGAGATCTGAGGGGCATTGCAGTTTGGCAGGAGGTCTGCTGCCCACGAACACCGCGGAGCTGTAATTATGTCCAGAAGCCAAAATTCAGTAGCCACCATGGATCTCCAAAATGCCAGAAGGGCCTCATTCCCTTACAGCAATGCCCCCTGCAGCATGGCTAAGGATATGTGCAGCATGGGAAGGATCTAACAGCACAACCACACATCCAGTGGTGGAGCCCAGTCCCAACCTTGATCATGCCAAAGCATTGCAGGGGCTTCCTGGCTAAAAATGGAGAAGGTGGGAGGGCAAGAGACACACCCACACCTATACCCCGTGCAAGAGTAGGAGCTGACAAACCACAATCAGCACACCAAAGCACCCTCACTGCCAAATGTGCAGCACAGATCATTACACCAATAGCACCCCATTATCAGTGCAAACACAGCTCCATCTTCCCCCCACCATGCACATACCTGCAAAGGCACAACTCAACCACAGTCGTAAACCCAGCTACCTGCATAAATTTCATAAATACGGGCCCTGTTTTCATTTTGTCTCTCCAACTCTTGGTCTGTAGAGTGAGTATATGAGCTGGCTACTGTATGGAAGGAAGTCTACCTTTATAAGCAGACCACATGCATCTTTATTATGCCAGACAGTGGAAGATTAATAAGGTGATGTGTTTCGACTGTAATTGACCCAGTTAATGAGACCCTTGTTTTGTGGTTTCCTCCCATAGCCAACTGTGAGGGTGCTCAAAGCAAGTGCCAAAAACTCCCATCTCTGCCAAATGAAATTGGCTTATTAATTCCAATTATACTGATCATTGAACACTCAAATGAAAAATGAAGATGTTTCAACTTGACTAATTGGCCCCTGGAGTGAGGGTATGTTTGTGTATGTGTCTGTAAAATAGAGGGAGGCAGAAAGAAAAAAAAATAGGACAGAGAAAGAACTTTTTAGTCGCGTGCTTGCAGTATGTGTGGTAAGTAGGGATTCTAGGATAGAAAAGAGAAGAGGTAAGCTCAAGGTCATCTTCAGTGTCGTACCAAAACAAACAAGCAAAAAAAAAAAAAAAACAGATAGCAGGATTGGAAAAGGATAGGATAGGAAAGCACCTGTTTTTGGATTCCTGTATTTTTCATGTATGACATAATTTAGGTTCTACGTCTCTATTCGGAAAAAAAACAACTCCTTGCTAAAGAATCATAGCTGATAGCATGACCGTGAAAGCCATCCAGTTATTAGACAATGACAGAATGATCAGAGGTAACAGAACAAGACCGGACACAAACTTGGTGACAAGTCAAAATTCCGAAGGCCCATTGGTCCAAAAATCTATTCAATTGAGTAACAATTTGGGTGAAATTAAGGGTATTTTTTGCCTATTAGGGTGGGTCCCTTAAAAGTAATTAACTAACTAAGCCTAACCCCTAACTAACCGTAACCCTAATTTTCGGCCCAATGGACCTTTGGACCAATTGATCTTCGGAATAATGACCGATCCCCCACAAACTTGAACAAACTAAGAGCAATGTGAGCCTCAACAACAATAGATTTGATATTAAAAGCAGTCTGCAGGAATGAGGCAGAGGGGACACTTTGGATTCCCAAAAAAACAATCAAGGATCTGCAGTGAACACTTTGTCAGTGGTATGTTTATAAGATTAACTTAATTTCTCTTCTATTTTTCAAAGTTAAAATCACATTTTATTTTTCAAAATAAGCAGACGATGGCTCCAGTTTCAGACTCGGTGGCAAAAATGACACTGATGCATGCCTAATTCCACATGAAATCAAAACTATGTCAAACACGTTCAGCAATAAATATTTGTCTAATTGTGTATGATAACCATACGCCAATAACCACAATGCTGCAAACGTATAGAGATTAAATGACTGAAACGTACCTATACGACCGCATTTCTTCAGCAGAAAAATTCAGTCTTTCCATGCCCATTGTCAGTGGCAGATATTCCCCTGATGTACAGTTGTGGTCAGAAGTTTACATACACCCATCATGGGCATGAATGTCATCGTAATTTTGGGCTTTTAATGATTTATTTGAACTGTTCTTTTGCCAGGGTGGAATGATTGTACATAATATATCATTAATGACCTTAAAAAACAAGAATTGGGTGCACAAGATGGAATTCATTTTGGATCTTCTCTAGTCCACACAAGGTCAACATTTAACCAAATATTAGTGGGGATGCATGTACATATTTGAGCCCGTATATATAATTTTGACACTGTGTGGATTATAGAAGATCCAAAATAAATTCCAATTTGTGCACCCGATTCTTGTTTTTTTGAAGTCATTAATGATGTATGCTGTACAATCATTCCACGCTGGCAAAAGAACAGTTCAAAGAAATCATTAAAAGCCCAAAATTACCATGACATTCATGTCCACGATGAGTGTATGTACACTTCTGACCGCAATTGTATTTGGTCCACCGGCGTAGCTTTTTCACACTGGCTGGAGCTAAGACTATTTCTGCTAGCTCTTCGGTACTGGCTGTAATCAGTGGAATTTTCAATCCCTCTCGGTGTGAATCGCAGAATGTCCCCTCCACAGGTAGAACAATCCTGCATAGGAAGCACGTTCAATACCTTAAATCCCACGCGATAAAGCAAACTCTAAGCTTTTTCACCCAAACCACCGCCCTGGTACTACTGCGTGCACGGGGCATTATGAGACAGTGCAAAATGGTGAATACAGGAGCAACTTGTCACATGTGTAAATGGTGCCATCTTGTGGCTGTAGATGATAATGCAGTATTTTTCGTATATACATCGCTTTGAAATATAAGTCACAGGATCAGCTAAGTAAAACTGCGACTTACAGTCCAGAAAATATGGTATCCATCCCTTGACCTCTCTAAAGAACACTGGCTGTAAAGGTGATGATTTAATCCTTGTTTTTTGAATTGTGTTAGTGTGTCCACTTAATTATGGTCTCTAAAAATGGAGGGATTGTGCAAAAAAAATGGGTGTAATTTTTTTTAATGATTAATGTACCATCCTTTGAATTAAAGCTGAAAGTTGACACTACAAGCACATTTTGATTGTTTCATTTTAACATTGTGGTGGTGCACAGAGGCAAAATTACAAAAATGGTGTCACTGTCCAAATTCCTATGGACCTGCGTATAGCTAGATAGATAGATATATTTAGTAACTATGCAGTCAGTGGACTGGACTAAAGTTACACTTTAAAAAATATATTATTATTATTATTATATTATTATTGTAGGTATCACAGTCTTGCATGTTGACAGTTGTTGTAAACCATTCAACAAATGTATTAATGAGCCTGTTCACTTAATTAAAATCTACATAATGTCAAAGAGGCAGAAGGATAAAGGTACTTTGATAACCCGATCGTGTGTGTGTGTGCGTGCGTGCGTGCGTGTGTGTGTGCGTGTAGGCACTCCATCTGCTGTGATCTGTAGGGTCTGAAATTAAAATTTTGACTTGGTTGTTGAAGTTTAACCTTTTTTTCGAAGTGAAACATTCACAAGCAGCTACTTTCACAGTAGTCCAGCACCACATCAATTGTGGGGGCAATAGCTTTTTGCAGTTAAGTTTTTGGATGTTAAATTGTCCTTAAATCAATTACCAGAGAGCCCAGTGAGAATGAGTGACTGCCTGATGGGTAGAAGTTCACTCGGCAGTCAGTGTGCAGGCTAATGTAAAATAATGCTGACACAGTAACTGCAAATGTAATTACTGATTGGTTTGTTGATTCATTCAAACATTTATGTGCTCTCACTCCTCATTTTCACTGCAATCAGTGCAGCAATGAATGCACAGAGAGCAAACATCAACAAGGCAGCGTTGCAGCTAATATCTCCGTCGCAGGACTGCTTTCGTATAAGTCAGGAATCACTGATGCACTTTTAATTATAACATATTTTAACTAGAAACATGCATGGCATTAAGGGGCGAGCCTGAGCGATGTATATGTGCAGGTAAAGACAGTGATTACATCACATGTAAAAAATATATATATATATTTTTTTAAATGCATTTTAACAGTGAATTTCTGTCAATATAACTTCAGTTTTCAATGTCATTGAACGGAAAACCAAAAAAAAGATTACTGTTGAAACTGCTGTGACGTCAGCGGAGCAGTGGCATGAGTTTGATATGGAGTCAGGCACACTGACTGCTGCTGGCATCACAAAACAAAATATGAATGTTTTTCATAACAGAATGCAACACAGCGAAAGATGTTTTTCTATGGTCCAAAGAAACCGCGGTGATCACTGTACAGCGTGCAGCATTATTATTATCATTTCTGCTTTGTTTTGTTGAAAAACGGTAGTACAAGTACTTCCAAAGTGCGTTGTTACCGCCTTGGTCAGCCAAACGTGAGGCTGCCGGTGTGCGTCCTGCACTGAGCGCAGCATTGTTTGCTCATGCGCAGAACATGAGCAACGTGCAAAAGACAAACATAGATACAAACAAAGAAATTCCCATTCAACACACTAGGAAGGGCTCGCTCAGATGAACATTTCAAATGTGATCAAGTAGGTTGTGCTGTAGCTCGTCCTATTTCTGCTATCTGCTGGAACCATGACTGGACTAATCCCAGGGCCATAACTCTCTCAGAAATGTACACACAAATGTCATCTGTCAAGTCATCGGAGACCAGTGCACACTTCAGAACCCTGGCAAAGGCATGTATGTCGAGCCATTAATTTACGTTTTAGCTTTTCCAATGCAATCCAGACAAATAAATGAACCAATGGACAACAGCCTGGAGGCTGGCCTCCATTCCCCATCAGACAGGAAACTCACTAAATGCCCTTGAGCAAGCTCCTTAATACTCAAGTTGCTCCTGTTGTGCAGTTGAGCACCTAGCACACAAACACACAAAAACACACACACCAGGGCTGGCGACTCGAACTCACGACTCGGACTCGAGTCGCACTTAAGTCGCACTAAACTGTGACTTCAGACTTGACTTTGACTCGACCTCAAAAGACTTCAGACTTGACTCGAGGTTCGAGACTCGTCCAAGACTCGTAAACAACCTTTATTTCATGTTATTATTATTCTCGTTATTTATCTGAAGCAGGGGTGCCGCGATATACCGGTAATGATGGTACGCGTCGAGACGACCCAGACCACAAGGGCTGTGATTGGTCTGCGACACAGCCAGCCTCTGGCCGGCATGATTCGGCGTGCTGTGTATGTTCTGGTGGTGTATGAATGGTTGCAAATGACATACAAAAATACCTGAAGTGCATTTATCCGTCCGTGTCCCGCAGTATTCGTCCGTCATCCGCCTCGATTTGTTCAGTGGACGTACAGATGACCTCCGCACGTGTCTCCTCTTTCGTTGTCGTCGCCACATTTTCAATAAAAGCATTTGTTGTTCAACATTGATCATCTCCAACTGCAGCACTGCTCTTTTTTATTTTATTTTCTCCTCTTGGTCGAGGAGGTTATTCAGACTGCAGGAACAAAGCCGGAAGGTAAACAAACGATCAACAAGTTCACGCCCCCTTCTTTTCTAGCGGTGAATTGCACAGCGACACGGACCAACGACTATTTATTTTGTTTATTTATGTATTTTATTTATACTGTCCTGTACGGAGGATCGTACAGCTAAGGTAAAAAATTGAATTTGATTTAGTGTTGGCAAAAACTCAGATGGCGAGAGACTTGAGACTTGACTTGGACCCGTGACCAGAGACTTCAGACTTGACTTGAGCTTGCCCCTCAAAGACTTAAGACTTGACTTGGACTCGAGCTCAAAGACTTGTGACTCGACTTAGATTTGCAAAAAATGACGTGAACACCTCTGACATACACACACAAATATGCAGTCATAATAAATAAAAACAGCATGCAAACTATAACAGAATTGAAACTGTAAGCACCAATACTATGATTATGCAGACAGAACCATACATACTTACAGGAAAAACCATGCTTATAGGACCACCATCAAAAAAGTAAGACCAACATTTCAGTTGCAAAAGAAAGGAAACAGAGTAGAGATATGTTTTAAAACTTTATTTGAAAGATTTGAAATACAGCAAGTTTAATATTACATGTTGGCAGGCAGATTATACCACAGAAACAGAGGCCAGTAGCCTGCTGACTTCTTTTTAACCCTCGCCAATTAACCCAAAGATTGCAAACACAGAAAAGGAGAAGGTACATAAGGCTTCATCTGTTCTATGAGATCCGAGTGTCTGCCTTTCAATATTTAATGTGTTAAAAACAGAACCTTGAAGTCTGAGATCATACGTACAGGAAGTCAGTGCAGTGCAGATAACATCACATTTCTTAGTCTTGGTTTGAGGCCAAGCAGCAGCATTTTAATCACTTGAATCCGTCTTGTGCTATTACATCGTAGAGCTGAAAATAAAATATTACAGTAATCAATTCTAGTAGAATCAAATGCATGACAAGATGATTCTTTGCAAGATTTAATAAGTTATTTATTTTGGCAATTTAAGATGCAAATCAAAGAACAACATGAAGTCAACGGCCACACTTGGATTATTTATTTATTTTTACTTTTTCCACTCCATGCACGTAAAGCATCATTAAGAAAAGAAAAAAATAGATGATGTGTCACACATGTAGAAATATGAACAAATTCAGTCCATGAACTATATTTCACAGTGACGCCTGTCTTCACATAAATGCCTGAAATGTGAGTAAACTGTTGCACATCGATTTATGATGTTTGCTTTATTTGAATATAACTATGTATGAGTCACAGGGGAGTGTCTTAGCTTGCTGGTTCCCCCAACTCGGGATGTCCTAACCAAGCTTTCCTCACCACTAAAGGACCCCACAGTTAGACACACCACAAAGCAGCTATTCACAGAAGGGCAGCCAAAGTGTTGAGCTGTTTATTTAGCTTTGGGGTTGGGACATTGAAGAGAGCTGTTCGGAAATTACGTACATCCACACGTGCACATAAGTAAATATACACAGACTACACAGACATGGACACACACAATGCTATTAAAGCTCAGCTGCACCATGTAGGGCTTTGGACTTTGACAGTCAAGAGGACGGGACCTGTTTCAAACTTAACCGTTGAAGGCGTCAGTTAAAGTGAGCTCATGTTTAATAAGCAATTCAGAGTAAGAGGAGACAGATGGAGTTAGTAATTTCACAAACGATGTCTGGATAACTTGTGAGTCTCATCTCACCCCCACGGAATCAAATCGTAAAAGTTTGTCAAAGCCCTTGGTGACATATACTAACAGCAAAGGTGGGTTTCGGTGTCAAATGTGTGGGGAAATCAGTGAGTGGCAATGGGGGAAAGGGTAGTTGTAGCAGTCTGGCATTGGAAAAACAGCAGCCTGCATTGGTCATGATCATGTGACAAGTTCATCAAATTGATTTGACATATCAGTCGAAAGCATCACGCAGTGCTCAAATGCATGATGTATGTATGCAAGTGTACTTTGGCACGTGCCCACAGGCTTGGGCACTGATGATAAGCACTTTTGTGCCGAACCACTGGCAAAAAAAAAAGCTACTTCCAGATAGGAATTACATCCCCAAGGAGTTTTAAACCCCATTTGTATATTGGATTATCACCAGGATATAAAAAGATATCAACATGATGTAAATAACATTTGGCAGCGAGGTAGACCTTGGGTTCAAGAAGAGATGAGTCAATTTTGTACCATTTGAGGATGCTAGTACTTCAAAACACAAGTGGCGACAGACGGTAGATGCCTCGTGCCACACCAGCAGGATCCTCAGATCCTACTTATGTGGCACAAGGCACCTTGTGCCACCTATTGCCGGATGTTTCTGCCCTAAAACTCAGTACCTCCTCCGCGTGGAGCAGCACTGTGATGTGCCACCTCCTGCTGGTGTACCTAATCAGTCAAAAAGCCTCGAAAGTCTTCTCTGCTTTTCTGGACATACTTCGACCAGATCTATGCTGAACCTGTCTTGGCAGCCTCTGCTGCCTTCTTGCACAACTTCGTCATTTTCTTCCCAGTGTAGCCCAGGCCATGCAGCCACCTCTGGAAAAATGTGGCGATGAATCCTCTTCATCTGATTTCAAATGGGTTAAAATATTTCTTTCCATCCCTTGCTTGCTTGAACCTTGGGTTCAAGAAGAGATGACTAAATATTGAACATGAGGATGCTGATTCACTTTCAACAAATATCGTTATGTCTTACATTTATTTCTATGTATCTCAAAAAGACACATGGATTTCAATTTGAGTTGGCCCTTGGGTCAAGGTCAGGTCAGGTTTGGAAGCATGCACTGGTCATGTGGGTTGTCACATCAATCACCCTGCAAATCCACTGTAGCTGTTGACTGGCATTGTAGAGGTAGCTCTACAATATCTCCAAAAATAGTCATGTATCTGCCAAAGCCAATTGATATGTGGGCATAACCACGTGGCTATTTTGTTGTCACTGTTTTATTAACCTTCTCTCACAATGCATGTAGTACACCTCATCTGGGTCGTCCCTAAGTAACTGTACCTTTGACGCACAGTCATTCCAGCAATATCCAACGATTTTCCAGAAAAACCTAGTGCCAAAGACATCTAGTCAACATCTTAGGTTCATTGGGTAACATCCAGGTCTAAACCACACAGAAATACTGGAATTTTATTGTTGGTACCTCAGGCATGAACTGATTTCAATAAAGTGGGCGAAGACACGGGCCTTGGTTCAAGGAAGAGTCGAGAACATTTGGAACTAGATACAGATCTAAAAAATGTTTATGCCATTTTGGTGGAATTTGCACAAAAAAACACCCTTAGGTCATAAAGGGTTAAGGACAAAGTACTATTGCACGTCTGTGGAGTTATGCACTCTCTGAGTGCCGTCTTGTTTATATGTGCCCCACCTTCCCAATCAGAGTTGGAGTTAATTCTGATTGGTGACTTGATTAGGAACCTATCCTCAACCATACCCCTTACCTGAAGCTTATTTAGGCTGACCACTTAAGAAAAGCTGTTCAGGTCAGATCAGGTCTGGGTGTTGGTGATGATGCTGTGCGCCGCTACATCATGGTGTGGTTGATGCAGCAAATCTGTTCCCCTGTGTTAATTTTGGCTCCAATCTTTCTATTTCTGCTGCCTCTTGGGCACAGAGGAGCGTGTTCATCATTTTGCTGATGCCAAGGACTCTTACAAAGCATCTGTATTTGATGCCTTTAAAAGAGAACATATGTAAGTCATGCTCTCTTCAAGCAGAAATCAAAGACCCCTCAACCACCTTAGATTTATGGCGGCACCAGATTTTTCCCGGCAGTGACCACAGCAGACAACATGTTTGGTGATTTATACCAACAATTAATAACAAGCAACAGTGGCTTTAATGGCCACCGGGACCCTGCAATTAGCATAAAGGCTCCTCGCTTGATCGATGCACTCATGCTCTGAACTAAGAATAGCACGTGGCCAGAGTGAGAGAGAGGACATTTAGGAGGAATAACCTGACAGTGTTGTGGTGACATCAAATTTCAACGACATATTATGCCAGCTTATGTGGAACACAGAGGTTTTTGGAGCAGAAATGTGGCACGTCGCAACTATTCAGGTTCCCGAACATGACTTTGATGTAACGATGCAGGTTCACGGGGACACAGCTCTGATAACTCTGGTGACCGATTGTGGCCATATCCCAACGTCCACACTCAAGGACTCACAGACTTTGAAGTGCATTCCCGCAAAATCCATGAGGTTCTAAGGGTATCAAATCATCAAGAGCATGACGGCTCTCACACATACATTTTGAGCCTATAATGTCCACTTTCTGTAAGACGTCATTACTGCAGACATCCGCTAAACATGAGGTTAACTGGAGAAGCCTGGAAGAGTATAAACAGGTAAACAAACGAAGAAAGCATGGCTTATTGGTGTTGCAGGGATGCCTAAATCTACAAGGAAAGCCTACATTAACAAGCATCTGTGATGTTACATAAAAAGACAAACATGAAACTAGAGGAATGCAGGCATATGCTATATTACACAGTAATTAACACATTAATCATTTTAATTTTTGATTATTGATGCTGTTTTGACAATAAAAGAATAAATTAATTATTTGATAACTACCTCTCATCTACTATGTTTGACAAGAGCCTGGAACATGTTCAAAAAGCAAAGAAAGCCATCCTGCTACAAGGATTTGTGGAATTAATTTCATATTAGATTTCCATCCATGACTAATAGACTTAATGTGGGATTCATACGTTCGTCAGTGAAGCAGGTAAGAATGATGTTTATGGCATAGTAAGGTCTTAATGAACTCAATGTTTTTTTTAAATGCAAATCAGGAGAGGTATCTCAGTGGGATAAGGAGTCGGACGACCAATATGTAGACCTGGGCTTGTTTCCTGGTCATGCGACCTGTCTGTGTCCTTGGACAAAACACTTCATCTGCATTGTCCACGTCCATCCAGCTGTAAAAATGGGTACTGGCCTTGGCTGGGGGAAGTAACCTGCCATCTACGGGGAGTTGTAGACTCTCATCCGCTTCGCGCTCCAGAATCTGGGGATAAGCACCAGCAGCAATGGGCCTCAGGGCTTATATAGGATTTACTTCTTCATAAACAAATCCAATTTGTTTCAAATTCATACAAACAACAAACTGCCTCAGATTAAATTTATTAGTTTGTTTGTGTTAAAACTATGTAATCTAAATGGATGGCAATCTTATATCAAATTAAAATGCATAAATCTTACACGTAGGCGTAAACATGTTTTTGGTTTTTTTTGTGCACAGTCACAAGCAACATGACCTCATCAAGGTAACGTGATGTTGCAATGGGGTGCCCCTTTCCTATTTATACCATTTCGTACCCTTTCAACCTCTTGCCCTCAGTCACTGTCGAGGTGATGTGTTCAAGTCTGGGAGGATTCAGGGCTTAGTGGGGGACACTGGGACTGGGCCTGTGCATGAATGAACTGCTGGCCATTTACAGTCACTTTGCATGTTAAAAGACGTGGTCCAAAATAGGAGGTTAAATGGTCCTCACCTGTATCTCTCAGGACCTAAAATTTCACACCTGAATATGTAGTACTTTTTACGGCATTATTTATGGATCTTTTGCCACTCACTCACTACCTGACTAACTGTGTTCATCCTCTAGTTGACAATTAGCAAGGAACTCACAATACGATACCTATGATGATATATGGGCCATGATACGATTATAGTGGGATACATTACCAAACTCTACATAATTTAGTGCAAATTTAAAAACATAGCTGAGTAAGTAAGTAAGACTTATTTATATAGCACTTATCACAGATAAAAAAGCACAAAGTCCTTCACAATAAAAATGGGAAAGATAAAATCTAACATATCAAACCATATAAAACACGCAAAAAATGCAAGACAACGTAAAAACAACAAGTCTAACTGAAAGCTTGTCTGTATAGAAGTGTCTTCAGTTGCTTGTTAAAAGAGTCAATGGAGTCTGTGCAGCGTAAAGATAAAGGAAGTGCATTCCAGAGTCTTGGTGCTGCTGCTTGGAAAGATCGACCCCCACGAGTTTTAAACCGGGTGTGTGGGACCATCAGCAACCACTCAGAATACCACTTGTGTATCACATGTGCTGTCTAATATTTACATCAAATTATACCGATAACTCAGTGGAAAAATGATTTAAAAACAATTTTATTTGAAATTTCAATTCCAATTCATTAGAATTGCATTAGGATTGCAGAGTATCACGGCGCTTTTAGTAGAAGGTGTCAGATGTGAGAATTTGACGTCTACTCTACATATTTTGAGGCCTATTGAGGTAAGAGTCAGATATCTCACTTCTACAGGATAAATAATTGAGTGACCCCCCCTCACTCCCAGGACAGGATTTTGCACCGCAGATGTCTTTTCTTATGAAGCGTTGCCTCGCCAATTGTGTATTAGAAGGTATTGTTGACACTTTTGCGTCACTGAACGCACTGGTGAAAGATCCCATCACATCCTATAGGCGCAGTCACACTATGACGTTTACCCCAGCATTTGGTGGACAGAGGGAAACGTTGAGAAAATAGCAGAGGTGAGCGGAGGTAGGTGTTAGCCAGCGCTCCATTCGAACAAGCGGGACTTTTGCCAACGTGGCAATGTGCAGGAAAGGGGTTCAACACAGAGTGATTCTGAGCAGGCAGGGCGAAGCAGCACCCAAACATTAGCCAGCAGAGGCTAGCGGAAATTGTAAACATTTTGAAAAATTTTGGACGCAGTCGACATTCATCGGCGGAGGCTAGCAGAGCCCAGCAGAGGCTAGCAGAGGCTAGCGGACACCGATGTTTGCAAATACGTTCATCTACGTTGGCCCAAACGTCTAGGTGTGACTGCGCCCTGTGAAAATAAAATGCATACCTTTTCCTTCACGCCTTTGTAAATCTTACAAAAGTGTCAGTCCATCATTTGTCGACAATTAGGGCTCACGTAACGCGGCCTGGCTGCATAATGTTTACAACTTGCCTGAAGTCGAGGGTTTCCCACTGTGCCAAAGTTTGCAAAGAGTATTTACCAAAATCATCAGTTGTTGTTTTGGCTTTAAAACCAAAGTGCAACGCTGCGTCGATATTTTCTGCGATGCTCAACGTCTGAAATAATGCCGGAAGTGACTGCTACCAGAAAGCAGAAGGCAACCAGCCTACTATCCTTACAGCGACATCTACAGCAGCTGGGATCCGAGGAATCACAGGGATTTGAAGGAAAGTTAAGGACATTTTAAATCTGCTTATTTATGTAAGAGGTAGGAAAACTGATACAGTTACATGGGAAGAACAATATTGCTTTACTCAGCTCTATCGATTAATTTTTTTTCTTGTTGCACATCCCCAGATAATCTGATGCTTGCACTGTTGAATGCAGGAAAGATCTTCCTAAATAGCAGTCAAGACAACTTTGCAATTGAAGATAGAACAAGTGCTTTTATTTTTCTACATTAATGCAGAAAATCTCAAATTCAGCATTTGAGATGATAATATGACAATGGAGCGCTGTGTGGCAGCCTATTAGTCACTATTAGACTATTAGGCAAAGTGCAGTGCCTGACAGTAAAACGTTTCAGCTACCAGGACATAATGGTACGCTTTTTTCTTTTTTCTTTTTTTAATATTAACGTTTAAGAGACTGGAACACTTTCTGACATTTTGGTTGTTCTCTAACTGCACTATGACCCTTTTAAGGAAGTTTAATTTGAGAATAAAGTTTTGTACTGTGAGGTTGCATAATAGCAAGTCTAATTTCATACTGATGTTGCCAGATATTACGGATATGATGAACTTGCACTGTGTGCTTGTTTGCTGTACAGTATGACTTATGCATCTGTTGCAACTCATTAATCCCACTCCTACAACGGTCATAGAAAACAATAATAATTAGCGGGGCTGACAGACAGGGTGGAATAAGAAGTATTATTGCCACAATGAGCAGGACATTAATGATTTTGTTTTTCTTAGTCTGTTGGAAATGTAACATTAAAGCATAATATGTGGGTGTGCAGAAGATGCTTATAGGCTTCTATTAAACACAAATAGAAAGGAAGTGAGAGGATGTGCCTGAGGACTGCCTGAGTAAAATACTAAATGATCCAGGAACCACTGAACAGTCGTACTGCCTACGAGAGAGATCAATAAACCTGTGCTACAAAAGTTAAGAAAAGACTAGGCATGATGGGAGATAATGGGAAATACAGGGGAAAAGAGAGGAGGAAATAGAATAGAGGAGGAAAGGTGTCAAGGGAGCGGTAATCCACTTGTCACATCCAGCAATGTCAACCAAAGTGACGTCTGCACACAGCCAGGGATAAATCCTTTTATTCTGGTTGGAGCTCAGCAGCTGACTCTATAAGTGCACAGATTTATTTTCCTAACGCCAACGTGGCAGCAGCAGCAGTGAACCTGGTCAAATGAAGCTACCAATCAGAGCCCTGGAGGGCAACAGTAGAGGAAACTATGCAGTCCAGGTGACTTTATTTTGCTCACACATGTAAGGTGGTGTAAGAGCTGCTTTGTGTTCTGTCTGTCTACATGTGCGCGGACATTAGAACTCAAACTGTTATTATCTGATTTGGATCAAACCTGATGAAAAAGCTGAGGGTCAGCCAGGGATAAAGTGGTCAGTGAGGAGAATCAGACAAAGGTCAAGCTTACATAGCCAGGTCAAAATTTCTGTCTAATGCTCATACAGAGAGAATCTATGCAAAGGATGTTTGATAGAACAATTTGAGATACACATCTGTTTACTAGTATACACAGACACACAAACACACGTGTAGAGCACTGGCCCAACAGCCACAGCCAAGTACCTCCAGAAGGTAAGACAGGTGCTGAGAAGCCAGCTCAACGGCAGGAACAAGATCCGAGCCATCACTAAATACGCCCTACCAGGCATCAGATACCCAGCTGGAATAATAAGTTGGCCACAGGAGGAGATAGATGCCACTGATGTCAAGACATGAAAGCTCCTCACAATGCACGAGGTTTCCACCCAAAGTCCAGCACCCTGAGGCTCTATGAGCAGCAGAAAGAGGGAGGGCGAGGATTAGTGTGTGTCAGAGCCACAATCCAGGATGAAACGAGGAGCATCCATGAATCCATGAATACATCAGGAAGATCCCCCCCCCAAGATGAGTTGCTACAAGAGTGCCTCAGGCAGCTGAAGACAGATGGTGCCAAAGAACAGGAGAAGGAAGTATCATGGAAGACCAAGCCCCTCTATGGGATGTACCATCGACAGATAGAGGAAGTGGCTGTCATCAAGAAATCCTACCAGTGGCTAGAAAGGTACGGCCTAAAGGACAGCACAAAGGCTCTGATCATGGCAGCACAAGAACAGGCCCTAAGCACCTACGGTCAATTTACAGTCACCAGTTCA
>OMMV01178406.1:0-14492 GCA_900302635.1 Chatrabus melanurus
AAAGAAAAAAAAAAACTTACTTTGAGATGTTTCTTTAGATTGGAGGTGGAGTCTTTAGACGCGGAGAGTAGGTTGGTTGAAGGTAAGCAGAGGTTGCACTGAACCGTAATGTTTCTCCCTCCCTTCTCTTTCTTCAACGAAAAATATTGGTTGAATTTCCAGCACAGAAAAGCATTTCTGTCCTGGCTCGGTGGCTCCATAGCTGCTGCTGCTGCTGCTCCATCAGACTCAGACTGGCAGATCACGCAAATACCTGGCTAATTTGTTGTCGCCGGGGCTTCTGGGAAATGCATGGAGTTGCCTTAATTTATTTAGACAGTGAATTTACTCGTAAAACAGAGAAGTATCGTCATGTAATCCATTGATTTCAACAATGTAACTGTATTCTAAATACCAACTATTTAAATTGTAACTGTAACGGAATACAGTTACTCATTATTTGTATTCTGAATACGTAACGCCGGTACATGTATTCCGTTACTCCCCAACACTGGATGTAAGGCAACAATAGAAAAACGTTTGCTTGCTCGCTAGCGTTAGCGTCCAACGTTAGCGCGCTGTTCAGAATGCAAACGCAGGAGTAATTTATGCTTTTTTTTTTTCATTTGGCTTTGCTAGGTAATGCAAACTCTTAAAATATCTGTGTTTCATTAATTGTTTACCTGACTCTGATTTTCTCAACTGCAACGTCTGTCGTCAAACCAAAAAAGCAGCCAGTCTTCTGTCCCGGCGTTCCCGGGGCATGAAGACTGTGGCACGGTATTCCATTTCAGCACCGCTCAAAAGTACATATCCCGCAGCAGGGACTCGCCTCGCCCTGAAAAAGGATCCAAAAAAATCACTTTTGTTCCTGCGGTGGAAACGGGCCTAATGATGATGTGACATGTCTTGTTGGGTCATTCGCGTGTGACGCCTGTCTTTGCCGTGGTAGTCAGCTAGCTGCCAACTGTTAGCATGCCTGCTACACTGAACACCGCGAGGTGTCGCTCTTCGCACGCACGGAGGAACAGGAGGTGGAAGGTGATAAAGCACTAGTGTCAATCACTAGCACTCAGTCAGTGCTGAAGGCGCCAATAATCGCTGATCAGCGACTAGTCGATGTTGATCTTAAAGCGTCGTTGCAGAACGATCATCGCTGAATGACGAGTCTGTGCAACCCCTACTTATCATAAATGACTCTTGCATATCCACAATGTGAATCCTGTGTAGCTAATAAGTAATAAAACAGGTCATTACGCCTTCGGGCTCTCGGCTAACATCTGTTGTTTTTTTTAACTCTTCTCAGCAGCCTTCCTGACGAGCCGATGGAACACGACAGTGACTCCATATAGGCAGATCAAAGCGATGACCTCACAGAGTTTGGCCCCGCCTGTAGCCTCCTCACATGACCATGAAGGGGACAGGGAACCGTTTTTAATGCCACTGAGCCCCACCGATCTGCCTTACTCATACACACATGCACACACACAAACACACAATGCTAACTCTCTCCAGAATTGCCTTATGAGCACCTCAATGCTGTCGACCATTCAGCTGATCTCAGCACCACTACCTGCAGTCAGCAAACATCGGAACCTCAACACAGAGCGATACAAAGTGCTGAATAGACTTTCTATGTCTCTAACTGACACTGGAGAATGTTCACAAGTCCAGTACCACAAACCGTATGGGAACAGACAGAACTCAGAGTCACGTGCACCTGCGACTCTTCTTGAAGCACTCTATCTACCAGCAGCTGGTTCGTTGCCTTAGCTTTGCCTTAACGTCAGGACCAACAGACTTTGGAATCTGAACGTCTTTTGTTGTGACGCTTTGCCTCCCAAATTTAAATTGAAGTAAGTGGCTGCCGCAGAATGAAGCTGCGGGGTCACGGAAAGCGGAGACGGCCAACGGACACGATGCTAAGCTGCAAAAAGAAGTGGCCACAACATACGGAAAAAGATGAAAGAGACACGGAGCGACTGACAGTTTTAGTGATGTCATTGCTACACTTTAACCACTAAAAGAAGATAAAAAGGAGGAAAGAGACAAAATGAAGACACACAATGGACAAATGTGGTTTTTAGAAACAATGAGGAGGCAAATGCTCTTGTTGTTTTATTGCACTGTTCATTCCTTAATGTGAAACATAAGAAATTCCAAAGCTCTGGGAAAAGCCTCTTTTCTTAGGTTATTTAACTGTTTTCTGAAGATTTGGATAAAATGTCTCCTTTGTTTTTCCCCGTTCATGTCTTATAAAGTCTCTGAGTCACTCTAAAGTCACTTTTTTCTATGATCTCACAATGTTAGTGCAGGGTTTTCTTCACTGCTGTTCATTGTCTTTAAAGCACACACACACACACACACACACACCCACACGTACAGATCAGTGAAGTATTGTCGTACCACTAGCTTTGGATACTGTATGTTACTGTTGATAATACAGAGTCAGCCAGCGTTCATTCCACCTGAGGACCATTGTGTTGTTGTTGTTGTGTAGCAGCAATAATGTTAATGCACTTATGGACATTACCCAAAGAAATATGCCTTAAAACAGCTTGCACTTGGAAATGAGACTGTGGACGAAACCGAAGAGGGGCCATTTAGGATCCTGTTCTTTACAATAAGCCTTTTCTTAAGGACTTGTGAAACTGTGGATTTAAGTGAACATAGTGTATGCAGACTTTTGTATATTGTTTGGTGTAGTGAAGACCACACACATGCTGTATAAGGAGCTCCAATCAGAGCTCTGCTGGTTTTTGGTCCTTTTAAATGTTTTGTTATCTGACAAATCAGGTGACATCTCGGCCGTGTGGCTGTCAAATTAAGGAACTTAAATGTGTTTGTTGCTCTAATCTGTGGGTTTGTGGGTTTACTCGTCTTAAAAAATCTCTTACATATCAGCGCTTCTTATGTTACATCTGCCCCAAAAGTTACTAAATGTATAAAAAAGTATGATCTGTCAGCAGTTACTGGTGTTTGTCATCGATCTCATGATGATCAGATATATGAAGAAATGTTGTTGTTGTGGTGGAAATTGAGCCTAAATATTCTATAAGTTCATATTTTAACCACAGGTTCCATAAAGAGAAATCTGAGGGAGAAGAAAAATACAGAAATCTCCTCATGCTGTACTTCCCTTGGCGTAACGAGAACATTGATCTGAAAGGTGGCTTCCTCGCTTATATTGGGTGAGTGCAAATTAACAAATTGGGCCACAAACGTAATCATTTTATCTTCACTTCATCCGAAATAAATATTATGTTTGTATGCTCACAGAATGTGAGGAAAAAAATAGAGTTGCCGGTTTCTAGCCCAATTTAACGTACACCCACCTGATATAAATGTACCCTCTTAAAATTCATATTTTGATCCATAAACTTAAACATATTGTTGAAATGTCTCATAATGTGAACACCTGGTTTTTTTTTTCATGATGGTCTATTATTAATTTCTGAGAAACTGGCAGAAATCTGCTAAATCGTCCTATCTCACAATGTTAAAGTGGAAAATTTGTGGATCCGCTCCCTAAGTTGGATCCGCTCCAAATGTTAATGGTTTCCTCCTTGGCCCATAGCCCACCCTTTACCAAGTTTAAAAAAAAACAGTTTAATAAATTTTGCGTAATTCTGCTAACAGACAAACAGCACTGAAAACATTACCTCCTTGATGGAGGTAATTAAGATGAACTAGAATAAATTTCTTTTGCTTTTGCAACACTGCGCACGTTATCGGGTGCACACAATCAGGTCTCGCTGCTTAAGGCTTTCATTGTCTGATGCAGTTTTTCAATTGAAATTGTTTAAATGTGTCCGAATGTGCAGTCAAAAAATGTACTGTTTTGCCTTTATTACAGAATTGTACTTTTTTTGGGTGCTTCTAAAATGGCAGTTTGACACTAAAGCTGTAAAGAAACTGAGTAAGATATTAGTTTAGACTCGGTGGTGGTTCTTTATCATGACTTTTTGTACTGATTGGATCTAAAGGTGGAGCTGCTGAGTTTCAACATTTTGTGGCAAAGGTGTTTGTGTGCTTATGTGCAAATGCTGCCAGTCTACATCTATTAAACTGAAAACAATTTGCACTGCAAAGTATTCTGGCTGGGTGGAGGAATTATGTTAGGAATTCAGTTTGCTCTAGCCAGAACTGCTGCACCCACCCAAAGGCTTCTGAGCGCTTCATATAACACAAAAGGACAGTAGTCACGAAAGAAGTAAAGTAAAGACGTTGCCATTGAACTGCTCTGCTCACAAAAGGAACTGCTTCGTCATGGCAAAAAGTGTAACTTAAAACTGTCACTCTTCTTGTATTGTTTATTCTTGACAAGTGACGGCATTGAAACAATGAGTGCACAGCAGGTGCACGCATGGTGTCTATGAAGTAACTGTTGCGAAAGAGCGATCACGTGTGCAGGTGGACTGTTCACTCCTGCCACGTGCTCGTCTTGCATTTGCAAGTGTTAGTTAATAGGTGCCTGTTTGTGTGTATATGTGTGTGCGTCTGTCACATAATGTAAATGACCTCCTGTATTATATTCTGTTATTTTCCCAGTGGCTGTTTTTATGTCTTAAGCAGAGGCCAGTATCGCCTCAATTCCTTTTATTACTGATGTCATTTGTACCTTCGTCTTTTGACAAACACTGTATATAGAAACTCTTAAGACCAAAATACACGTCACACACGTGCCTTTGATGCATTCGGTTGTATGTGTATTGGCAACTCTTAACTGGACGTATTTTCATGCTATTTTTACCTGAATGTTTGAATTTTTTCCTTCCTGTTTCTTACGATCAGTATGTATAGAAATGTCTATTTTGTACCATTGATTTTTGTCTTTTTCTCTTGATTAAAAAGAACATTTCTGGGACAAATCATTGTTTTATCTTTTTTGTTGATATGTAGGAGCTGGCAGTTTGGAATTGCGGGTAAATGATCTGTGGCTACACGTGAACATAAAAGCAATCCTGACGATAATTCTATGAACAGAAAGAAAAATCTAACCAGACCGTCAGGTTTCACTGGTTTCATGTTTTCACGACTTCGTTCCTTTACAGATGTGATTAAATAAAACTGAAGTTGTCAAAAAAAGACAATAACTCAATGTTAAGACCTGCTGAGGTTTTACAGTTGCAGTCATAACTCACTTTGGCTTAAAAACTTTATCTTGACATTCTATGGAGCCCAACACAATTTCAGTTGGGGTGTGTCCCGCTCATTATTGCTATTAAATGCCAAATAATCTGAGCGCACACTAGGGCGCACTGTGTAAATGGGTTGGATTTATCCGCTCAATTAGTCATGGGCATGTTTTGGGCATAACATTAAATAAACCCATCACATGCCATGTGTCATCCTCATTAATAGCTGTACACTGCTATTTAGAACGTGAGCTCCAAAAGTTTTCCGACAATTTAATAGATCGGCGCCAACCTGTCTGTGTGCGCCAGCGGGCGGCGGCCACCAAAGCTCCCTGAGGGGAAGCAGTAAGGTCAGGTTTTGTATTTTTCCATTCGTGTTTACTGTCATTTCACTTAATGGTTGTTTTCAATTCAGTTTCGTTTTGTATGCAAGCAGGATGGACATGCATTGTGTCAGGCATGTTTAAATATTACGGCATTTAAATAAAACAAACACTCTGCTCTGGACTTTCGACCATGTTTTTGCTGATCTATGGCGCAGTATGACAGCAAGCACCATCACTGCACCTGACCACACCTCGTTTTTATCAGTCCCACACTTGCACAGATGTTTGCAAGTAGATAGTAGCAATTTAAAGCATGTGGGAGTGGAGCATAAAACCCACAACTGCATCGGGTAGAAAAATACAAATTGCACTTGCATTGCTCTGTGTGCTGTTTTACGTTGGGTGGGAGATTGGGACCTGAGAGTCACTTTTTGCCTACAGCACATATTACATTTTATCAAAAAAAACAAAATGTGTATTAAGTCAGTTAGAATGTCTGCATTATTTGCATATAACTTTTTTAAAAAAAAATAACAGGTACAAGACAGATTTATTTTAGTTTTTATTTACTATATCAGATTCTCAGTGTCCCACCAAGATGAATCCTTTAAAGATTCCAGAAATTGATGGAATTACTTGTAATGTTTTCGAATGATTCATTGGCTTTCTGGCATTCTGGAAAATCGATAGGGCTAAAATCTTATCAATTACCTCCCACTACCTAGGTCCTGGTCAATTGCCCCATGTCTTATCTCTTGGTTTAACATGGAGATCATGTTACCACCACACACTGTGGTGGTACACATATGCAAAATTACAAACCGTGTAACTGTCCAATTATTTATGGACCTGACTAGTAACCATCTCAAACCTTATTAGAATATTTCAAAGTATATTTCGTTATAATTTCTTTTGACAAACAAAAGAAAGCTAAGCCTAAACAACAGTAATGTATTTTTAATTGTCGACTGACCCACAGCAGTCCATATAATTAGAATTTTGCTTTGTGAAATTTGAAAAAGGCACTCCAAATGTGACTACAAAGGGCTTTTTTGATTTATCTCTTTGCTTTGGTGAAGGCCATCAAGCCACAACATACAGTTTTCAGTCCACACTGAGCTGACTATAAATATCCCAGGACGACTTAAGTGCACATTAACATGTTCTTTTTGGAGGAAGTGTTCCTGACTGACCAGACCGCGGCACGCAGACTTCGTAAAAAAGTCAGACGGAGTCAGAGAGAGGAAAGTGAGACAATGTGGTGATCAGAGAAATCTTTGCACTGTGGGTCAGTTTTATGATGCTTGAAAATGCTGCAATCTGACAAAACAAACGGAACACAAGTGAAATAAAGTGGAAAAACTGCATTTAGAAAAATTGTAATTTGCAAACACATTAACTTTTTTTTTTTTTACCTTTTGTTGTGTTTTGACCAGCTTTTAGCATTTAGTTTAACTACCATATATGTATGTATTTTGTGCATTTCTGATTCTTTTTAAATAATATGCACTGTATGTGTTTAATTTAGTCACAGAATGCGCATACTTTTTTTGCCTATTGTGATTTTTCTTTTTCTTTTTTTTGCCGGTAGTGTCTCAGGTTAAACTATAACAACAAAAACTCATAAGAGACAGGTTTGTCTCATGCCCAGTCTACACGTGCACTGTTATTTATGAAAATGTTGCTTTTTCTATGCGTTTTGTACTTTCATCTATGAAAACTCCACTTTAGGTCACTGAAAATGGAGCTTTTGCAAAACTCCAGCCAAGGAGAAGGCCTAGTCCACACGGCTGCCTTTTCATCGGACGTGCCGCCTTGAAACGAACACGGCACGTGGCCGTATCTGAAAACATCTGCGTCCACATGAAGCCGTGTTCATTTCTCCTTCGGTGTTTGGAGCACACTGTAGTGCAGAGCAAACTGAAAGGGTGTCGAGTGTTGCCATCGTGTGACAGGAAGTGGCGCGGCACATCCCATGTAGGCTGTTTTTGAACAGCGCCATTTTGGGGTGGGGGAAATCGGCGGATTAGTGTGGATGAAAGGCCAAAACAGATAGATAATTAGCTGTTTTTCTGCAAAAACGTACCCATGTGGACTAGCACGAAGATTCTGGAAAACACCGGTTTCAGTGTTTGCGTGTAGACAAGGAAAACAGAGTTTTATCTTTTTTCCAGGCTTGTGATTGGCCAACATGGCTATACGATAATTCACATGTTGACTGTAGAAAAACCATCACGCCAGTCATCACAGCAAAATCTGCAGCTGCAGACTGTAGTTGATGACCATTTTTCATTGTTAACAACACAGACAATAATAGTCTTCATTGAAAGATACAGCAGAGTTTTAGCGTTTTGCACAGTGTTGTATTAAAACAGGAAGCCCTGGCTCTGACGGTAGCTTAAAAAGTAAACTTTTTGTGAGGTCATATGAACGCAGCCTCGCCACCTGTTGCTTTGGCGTGCTCTTCACAGCACTTTACAATGTGTTTTGCATTTTCATGTGGACAGAGATATTTTTTAAAAGCAAACGAGGAAAATCATGTACGGTACATGTGGACGAGGCATCAAACTGACAAAACATCAGCACATCGAATTCTGCATGACATTTTGAAATATTTCACTGCTGTCAATGTAACCTTTAATCCAGCTCAATGAACAGACTTTAAGAAAATGATCCAAACGCACCTCAAACTGAGATGAACAAACTCTGAAACCAGGCTTGCTGGTGAAGCAGTTATCGTGTTAATGAGTCTGATCTGTGATGCAATGAGGTTTGTTATAGAAGATAATAGCGAAAAAAATAGAAAAACAAGTTTCATTAAAAAAGAAAGAAATCAAAGCCCTGCCAGGTGACCATCAGGATCTCCAGCAGTCAGTCCCTGTCTGGTTTTGGTTTGTCCACGCAGCGTGTCCACATGACAAACTGTCTTAAATTGTCTCCAAAGGGCAGCACCTGAAGGGGTCTGATTAAATCCATGTCCATGTGGATGATCCAAACCGAACTGATCGAGATGTACAGTCGTGTTATTCAGCAGCTGCAAGACAAAAGGTGTACATGTTACTACACAGGTGTACATGTTACTACACAGGTCGTGACACATTTTAACACGCTCGTCACGGCGCGTTGGTCACGTGAGGTCATTCCAAATGAACCCTCAACGTATGAGCTCACATTTCTGTTGGGTCAAAGGAGGCGTCCACTGTTTATTTCAAGTGTGGGAAAAAAGCCATTTAAAATGTCCTGGCTCCGCCCCTTCTGGAGGAAAACACCCTCAAAAATAATGGCGTCTATGCTGTTCTACATCTGACATTTTCAGTAACTTTCATGAAAATGGGTTGTATTTACATGACCTTATTTCGCAAATTTGAAAAATGTTACCATTCCAGGGCTCCACCCGTTTATGTTAATGTCTTAAAATGTCTTGAATCCATCTGTCTATCTATTTATTAAGATAAAATATAGGCTAATAAATATGATAATACATATTTTGTACTGCATTTTAGAATTTAGGACTTTATCATAATTTAGGCAAACAAATTTTAACATTTCATGTTCAAACCGAAATGCCAGCTCGCTCCTTCCTTCCTTCCTTCCTTCCTATCTCCATGTGGCTATGTACTAAAGTGTGTTGAGTTTTTATTCCAAGCCAAGCTAAAGTTTTACAAAATTTCAAAAAAATCAGTTTATTATATAGGTTCAATTCAGTTTAAAAATTATGCAGTGTATGTCACTAATTAAAGTCTGCAATGACGTACACTCAGTCGTCACCTTCTTCATTCTTAAGAACAATTTCATTTGATGTCGAAAATACAAGTGATCCCTTTTTCTCCTCTCCTTGTGGCCAAAGTAAAATTCTTGAGAAATGTCAAACGTGTTGTCATTAAAGGTTAGCGTTGTGCGACCACACTGTGCTGACAGGGCAAACACAAGCGACCTCCCCGGGACTCTAATGACAGGCTGCTTATTGGCAGTGAAGGAAAAAGTGGTTTGTCATGGTTATGTTCGGAAATAAAATGTCAAACCTCGTGTCTCTGCAGTCGAAAGGAAAAATAAACCTGGCAGGTGTGTTACTCTCATACATGTAGACTACAAATGGATTGTAGAATGATCCCAAAAACTGTCTTGTTGTAGCAATTTTTAAATAAAGGCGATTTGTTTTTTTGTTTTGTTTTGTATTGCTTTTTGGGGAGGAAGTGTGTGTTTTAGAGCGTCATTCATACTCCGCCTATGTGTGTCTGTGTGTGTGTATAAATCAGCCATCACCTCCTCCGTCAGTCCCAGTTTTTTATGGAAGCCCAGCAGGAAGCCACATCAGCCGCCACTTTGATGGCGACACACATGATTCATGGCTGTTAGGAGCCGCTTGTTTTCATTACGCCTCCCCGTCAGCTCGCTGGAGCTGCATCACGCTTTCGTGCAACGCAAGCAAATTTGAGCCAAAATGAGAGGAAAGAATTTCAGGGGAGAGTTTTTTTGGCACTAGAAGAAACAAAAGGAACTCGGTTTGGGCATAAAGACGAGAAACTCAAGTCTGAACGAATGCTAGCCGCCGCTTTTTCCAAAGTTGTTTGGGTTCAGAGAGAAGTGGGGGGTGAGAGGGTACGGAAACGTCAAACGTGCAGTCATTTACTTTTTAGTTACTTTTTTTTTTAAACTTCACATGCATTCTCTAGTTGCAGCTTTTGCAAAAATTCTACCTGATGGTAACTGACAGCAAAAAGTTCAATTAAAACACAGTTCTCAAAGAATCCACACCTATAGTGATGACAGAGGTTATGAAGATGTTTGGTGACAACATCAATTTGAGGGGTGATGATGAGGTTGGTCAAAGTTCAGAACCTGATAAACCCATGACGATGGAGGCATGCAGCGATGCCGTTATGTAGCTGCTATTGTGTGGTCTTGATTATGAACATATGAAAAGTCTGGTTCAAACTGTGGTTCAAAATGCAGCTGCTAGATTTCTAATCAGGTGGAGGAAATTTGATGATATCACTCCCGTATTCTCCTCCCCACAGTGGCTCCCTCTAAATGTGAGGTCCGACGTTAGGCTTTGCTGTTTAGTCAAAATACTGAATGGTTGTGCACCCTTGTTTCTCAGAGATACAGTGGAGCCTTATGTGCCAGCTCACGCTCTGCATTCTCAACCTGCAGCTTTGTTTGCAGACGCCACAGTATTTTTAAATCATGGAACAGTGTGCCTGCTGAGATTAATTGCTTGAGGATTTTAAATCTGAACCTAAACAGCATTTTTTTCCAGTCTTTTATTTATAATCAATAACATACAGTCTTCTATTGTGTGATTTTATTCTGTGATAAATTAACATACTTTTCAGAAGTTTGATATTTCTTTAATATAAATCCTTTTTTGGATTTATCCTATGAAATATTCTAATATTTTGAGATACTTTTTTCTATTTTTGGAGCTTATTGCCATAATTATCAAAATTAAAATGAAGAAAAATGCTTGAAACATTTTTGCTTTTATGTAATGAGTAGAGAAAAAAATTCACTTTCTGAAATAACTGACAAAAATATTGAACTTTTTCATGATATTCAAATTTTTTGAGATGCACCTGTAGAAATAAAACCATTTCAAAAAACTGTATTCTTTAATGTAGAAAATACATTTTGATAAATTCCTACACCAAGGAGATCTATTTTTCCATAAAGCAGTTCTTGTTCTAATAACTGTATTTTTTTTTCAAGAAACTAGATTTTCAAATCAAAAGTTGTGTTCAATCTTCAGTGTATGGTGATGCCATAGTTACATTTATGTCAGGTTTTTTTTGTCAACTTTTTTTGGAATGTGTTGCAGGCCTGAAATGCAGGAATGGATGTATATTAGCAAATGAAACAAAGTTGACCACACAGAACATGAAATATGTTGGGTTCATACTGTCTGCAATGAAATAGAAGTCAAAGTAAATGTAATAATCACTGCATTTTTTTGTTTGTTTTTTGCATTTTCCTTTTTCTGATTTGGGGTTGTACATCCATGCACGGCAGTGCATGTGGGGGGGTATTGTTTTCAGTGCTGTGTGTCCATCCGTTCATGTGTGAAGAAAATAACCCAAAGACCAAACTTGGTGGAGTGAATGAGGGTCAGCCATGGACACAGTGATTTGATTTCGAGACAACAATGCTTCAATGTCGAGGTCAGCAGTCAAGGTCAAAATTTTGGCCCAATGGTTATATGTCGGGTATATTGAGAATGGTTATTTTGAGAAATTGATACACCAACTGTATGGTTATTATTAAACACTAATATGACGTCATATATCACCTTTCTATTGGTCACATGACCTTTGACCTTACGCAACCCTGAAAGGTAAAACTCATTTAGAACTGCTATTCCGAGGAATTGTTTAAAGATACAGATGTTTACTTTGAAACACTAATATGGATAAAATCACCTTTTTATTTACCACAAGACTTTTGAGTTTGGGTGACCTTGAAAGGTCAAACACAAAGTCATATCTGTTTAACTCTTTGATAAGATGTCAAGGCCTTGCAGAGACATATATTATTGAATCAGTGAATCACAAAGAATTAATTTGCATGAATCAGTGTCAAATGTGTAAAGGACAGGTGTTGCACTCTCTGAGTTTCCCCCCTTGTTATTATTATTATTAATAATAATAATGATGATGATAATATGCTGAGTTTGTTTGTCATCGGTCCATTGTTTTTATGTCAGTAAAGTACAAATGTGGCAAAACAAGTCAGTGTGCACTGAGTTATGATACATTTGTCTAATTTTTAACATCTATGCTAGCGCTGACATGACTGAGCACCAACAGAAAAGTGAACGCATCATAGAAAAATAAGGCTGGTGATGAAGAAGATGATAAAACACGAATATTTCTCTGTCCTAAGCAATTAATCATACATTTTAGGGCAATGTTGAAGAAACAATTCTTTTTGAAGGCGGCGCTAGTGACCTGCAGACATGGCCGACCAGGCTCCTTCCATCCTCCACACAGAGAAAGCGTAACTCAGTCTCTCGTGAGCCAGGTAGTTACATCCAGCCAGCTTGGCGGCCACATCCTCGCTCTGCAAAACCTGGTACAGGAAGTCAATGTAGCGCGATGCCAACTTAAGTGTCTGGATCTTGCTCAGTTTGTCGGACGGAAGTGTGGGAATGATCTTACGCAACGACGCGAAGGCTTCGTTCAAGGATTGCGTCCGTTGGCGCTCTCGGATGTTGGCGATCACTCGCTGGGTGTGCGGGTCTTCCAGCGCTGAGAGATCTCCTGGACTAGTACCGGGGACTGGCGAGAAGGACGGGCTTGAGGAAGGCGGGTAGTGTTGAGGGCTCTTTTTCAGTCTTTTGGGTCCAAACGTGGCGAAGAGCTGCATGTCATCTGCTGGCGTGACCTTGCTTTTATCGTCATCTTCCTTATGTGCGCCTGTCTGCCGTTTATGCCTGGTGATCCCTGGTGTTTTTACAACAACAGCACGGGCGTTAGGAGGTTGGCTTCCAGTGTTCTCCTCACTGGAAACTACCTCCGCCTCAGGGTGCTCATTGGACCGCTCCTCCTCTCTCATATTTGGGCTCCTTTTCCCTCTCCTCGAAGAGACTTCCTCTCCTCTGCTCCTTTGCTCAATACCTCCAGTAGTTACTTCTTTCCGTCTCTGTCCTCTCTTTGCTTCTTTGCTCCTCTCTGGAACTTCTCTTTTGTTGTTTTCTGCTCTTTGTCCGGCCTTCCGTCTTAAGTCATCGGCTTTACGTCTTGTGATGTCCACACATGCCAAACCAATGCGGCCGAATAATCAACACTCCGCGGCGGGTAATCGCGGCGCTTCTTCATCCACTCTTGTGGAAACCTGCCAGTGATCTCTGTGAGGGTAAACGTCATCGGTAAGCCACACTCTCCTCACGTCCAGCTGCTGCAGCTGTATGTGAGACACAAGCAGCCTGAATCGGACTTTTTAAAAGGGAGGGACGACGGAACGTTGAGCTGCCCACCCATCCCATTTACTGATTGGCTCGTAGGACTTTTGGGGGTTCAGCGTAACTTAAGACAACGGGAAGAATGAATTTTTACAGATTGCTGTGATCAAAAGCACGAGGCGGAGACAACGGCGTGTTGTACTACAAACCACATTGGGGTTTTGTGACGTTTGCTTCTTGTCGTAGAAGTTTATAGGTTCCAGATTTGCTACTAACAAGTCATTACCCTCCCCCGTCTCACCCCTCTGTTCTCAATCCTTTTCTCCCTCCCCAGACGACTGTAGGACAAGCTGCACATATTATTGTTTTTGCCTCCACCTAAAAGAATAAATATATAATCTGCTTTACAGAAAGTAAAATGTGATTATCATTTTCCTGTTTTTTCCCATGGCACAACCAGTGGCCTAGACATTACTATGTCAGTCAGTCAGTCAGTCAGTCAGTCAGTCAGTCGACATTTCACTTGTGAGCGAGATTACTTCAGTTGTACTGGCCCTATTGTCACCAAACCTGGTATATGCATTATGCGTAGTGATCTCAAGAAGCCTATTGATTTTGGGGTCAAAAGCTCAAGATCACTGGCACATACTTTGTAAACATTTTGTGAGCGCAATAACTTCTTTTTTAACTGCCCGATTGTCAGCAAACTTGGTATGTCTGTTAAGCCGTGGTCACACTGCCCAAAAGTCGCGTAAACGCATGAATCACGCACAAAATTCGAGTCTCACGCGATACATCCGCGATTTGCGCATGTCATCAGTGTTCCTGACGTGGAACCTCCGTAGTTGTCTGCCGATGTTCGCCGGATCGGCGCTTTACGCGATACCAGGTTTTGAGCAGCCCAAAACTCGGCTCCGCGTAAGAGTTTACGCAGTATTGCGCTGTTATACGTAATTGTTGCGTAGTTTGCGTAGTTCTGACGCGGACAATGAGCGAAATATGCGTGGAATATCAGTGATCGTTCGCGGAAATGTTGCCGTCATCGCGTTCATCGACGACTTTCCAATGACGATCAGCAGACATATGACGCATGTTTCGCGCTTGTAACACCTACGTATCACTGAAAATCACTGTAAATAGTGTTATTGGCGT
>OMMV01178424.1:0-10042 GCA_900302635.1 Chatrabus melanurus
GAGATGCCAGTCCCCTTTGATTTCTTGTTCCGGGCATCAAGTATGCGCTATGAGAAAATTAAATGTGCATATATTGATTATTCAGATTTTTTTTTTTTTTGTTTTTGTTTACCTGAACAAAGAATTACCTTTGCTGGAGATCTCATATTTTATATTTTCAGCTGGTGTAGCAGGATTACTAAATAAAGAATGAGTGGAGGTTTTTTTCCTCCTAAAGCTTGATTAAAAGGTTCATCTTATCCAGGAATATGTTTCAATGCAGTCGGGCCACAATGTAAATATTTGCACATGGACACAATTTTTGTAAGTGTGCATCTGTGCACCACCACAATGGAGTTGTAATGAGACAATCAAGATGTGCTTGTAGTGTACACTTTTAGCTTTAATTGAAAGTGTTTAACAAATACATCTCATTTACCATTTAGGAATTAAAGCCATTTTCATAAAAAAGCTCCTCCATTTTCAGAGGCCATAAGTAATTGGACGAACTATACAGATTTTTTACAGCCAGATTTTTCTTTAGACAAGTCAGGGGATGGATAGACGAACATTTCTGAGTCACTGAATATGTCTTGGACTTCATTTACATCCATCATTAAGAAATACAAACAGTTTGGTACTGTATCGTAAATCTGTCTGGAGGAGGCAGTCCTCAAAAACTGAGTTACTGTACAAGAAGGAGACTAGTGTGGGAAGCCACAAGACACCCATGGCAACTGTGAAGGAGTTATAGGCTTCTGTGGCTGTAATTGGAGAAACTGGGGATAGTGTAACACTTTTGTCTGTTGCATCACCAGTTACACAGCTTCATGTTGGAGCTTGCTTTTCTCCCATAGACAGGTTTCTGAGCTTCATGTTGTCTTTTCCCTTCTCCCAGTGAACTATTTGTAATTCCATTTTGTTGTCACCTTTGGTTCTTACCCAGGACTTGCATGTGATCAGCACAGATGAAAACCGCGTGGTGGCAGCTGTTCAGGAGTGGAACCAGAATGAAACCTACAACCTGTATGTGTCAGACACAACAGGGGTCTACTACACGCTGGCCCTGGAGAGTGTGGTCAGCAGCATGGGCCCAGAGGGCAACGTGATGGTGGACCTCTACGAGGTAAACAACTAACTCACTATGCACGGAATTATTGACGTCCCTGAATTATAAGGACAGAATTCAAAATATGTTCAGACATAAATGCAAATGAACCATTTAAAAAAAAAAAACCTGTATATTTGATAAAATGTCCAAAGTTATTGAACAACAACAAGAGCATCAATGCTTGCATGTGGAAGTCTGATACAGGCCCATTGGTGCCTGTGCTTATCCCTGAATATCACACCATAAAGCAGGTGAAAGTCTTCAACTTCCCCTGGATGGGACGCCAGTCCATCGCAGTTTATTTCCTCAGCCAAGGCCGTTTACAGCTGGATGGACTGGGACAATGCAGATGATGTTTCTTGTCCAAGGACCCAGACAGGTAGCGTGACTGGGAATGAAACCCACCTCAATATATTGGTAGCCCAGCTCCAAATACATAATATATACATGTCACAGTTCTTGGGATCCTGTGATGAATTTACAGTAAGTGATCACTTTTACACCTAATTTACTTTAGGCAAGACGAGGGATGGATACATGAACATGTCCAAGTCACTGAATATTTCCTGGACTTCATTTACATCAACCATTAAGAAATAGAAACTGTATCGTACTCTACAATAAATCTGTCTAGAGTAGGCAGTTCTCTAAAAGTGAGTGGTCGTGCAAGGAGCTGAGTAGTGAGGGAAGCCACCGAGACATCCGTGACAACTCTGAAGGAGTTATATGCTTCTGTGTCTAAACTGCAACTTTTACTTGTTGCATCACCAGTCACACCTTCATAGGGGAGTGGAGCAGAGAAGGACTTTAATACGAGAAAACCGTTCAAATCTAGGCTCCGATCTCCCTCCTGGCAAACTGTTGCTGAAACTTCTTTTTAAGAAGATGCTTCTTTGTTGCACACCACCAAAATGACACTGCTTCACTTTATATTGGAATGCTGTCCGTGAAACCCCACCCCACAGCATGAGTCAGCATTTTCCACCCCCTCCACCTTTTTTTTTGAATAACAGCATCAAATAAAGACCTGCTTGATGTGTGTTCAGGTTGCAACTTCATTATGAGCACCGATCGATATTTTAGAGCTCGGAGACGGGGATGATGAAATGTACCTATGTTGTCGTTTTGGAAATAACCCCATCTGCTGCTGTAGGCCTACCCACTTCAGAGCGCACTGTGAATATGAAGCAGGTTCAAAGTGCTGACATCAACAAAGGCAAGAGGGTATCCTGCCAAGGATATCGATTTTTCTGAGGCTGAGATGATTTTTTTTTCCCCAACAGCACATTTTACTTTACAAACTGCATGTGTGTTAAGGGCTGCTGCTGGGACCCTCAAACGCTATATGAAGATCAAATCTGGAATAAAATTAATTAATTTGAATCAAATAATTAAGCAGTTGATAATTTGGCTTATTTATAGTCGCTACTCGGGGTATCTGTATTATAATCAAATCTACTGGCTTGATTGGGGTCAAAACCCAAAAATTTGGCCTCCAGCACAGACTGAAGTATCGCTCACTTCTGAAAGTGGATTTTTACATCCTGATGCGATTATCGTGGATTTGATTCCTATTCTTTGGGGCCCCCAGCAACGAGCCAGATTCATTTAAGACACACATTGATTATTTGCAACTCCCCAGACGGTCAATCATTTTTCACTCCTGGTATGACTTGGCTGTGTTTAGTTTTACCGGGGATACACAACAGGTACCCGTGCATGGTGTTGGGTGTGTAATTTCTGTACTTTGTTGGCTTCGCCATGAAGCCGATAATGGCGATTGCAATGATCTTGTATTTTCATGGTGATATCTTCAAAATGCAAAGAGTAATTTCAATTAAACTTGGTGGATAAACTCAATGGACCGTCTTCTTGCAACACCGGTCATTTCAACTTCATAGGTCAAAGGTCAAGATCAAATCAGAGGCCATGGTCTAAAATAATTGACCATATCTCAGAAACTACATGAAATATTGAAATGCCGTTTTCTGCATAGACATCTGCTCTCCTGGAGCTAACCAGAGCTCTTACATCAATGACACCATGTGATGACGTCAATCGAAGTTGAAAAATTTGCCAACGGTGGCGAGGCACTGCAATTGTCTTGATACCTCGCATTCTAAAGCAGTGTTTCTGATCAGAGCAGATCAGCTCAGTCAGGTGTGTTCAGCTAATCAACAGCTGACTGAGCAATGGAACACACCTGACTGAGCTGATCTGCTCTGATTAGTTCAGGGATAAATGGAAAATGTGCAGTACTGTGGGTCCCGAGGACCGGAGTTGAGAAACACTGTTCTAAAGTGTGACGATCCACCCAGGTCACCAGATTTTAATCAGTTTGTCCTTGCTATATGCCCTTTTAAGTTGAAGAAATACAAGATAGCTTTTGTAACTCACCCACTCGTCTACATTTGTGCTGTACAAGCCCTACACTGTTACTAGCGCAGTTGCATTTGGTTTCAAAGTAGCTTGTTGTTTCTTCAGAGAGCCTCTTTGAGATGAAACTTGGTCAATGCAAGAAATATGTTACCCTCGTGTAACTCCTGTTTTATAAGTGTGGCAAATTTCACTGAGATTTTGTCCAATTTTTCAACTTCACAGTACAAATTACCATAATGCATTCTCATCAATTTCTGCAGTATATTGTGAAAATGTGGAAATACTTCACATCCTTTGGACTTGAAGTCTGGTTCTGTTTTGATTTGAAGGTGTGAGCTGCTTTCTCCCAAATATCACAGGTAGCAGGAATAAAAGGGATGTTCCTTGCCAACAAGAAGACGGACAACCAAGTGAAGACGTACATCACGTACAACAGAGGAAGAGACTGGAGGTTACTGCAGGCCCCAAGCAGAGACCTGAGGGGGAACAGCATTCACTGTGTTCTCGTGAGTGTGTGCATTTTTCACTGTGTTGTGCTCGCGCATTTTTATTTGTGCGCGCTTCCATCAAAGGGAGGCCTTGACAGAGGTTGACTGATCCCAGCAGCATTGCGGAGATGAGGGCCAGCTCAGAAAGAACAGCAGCCGTCAAAGCTGAGTGCTCTGAGGTTGCTGAAATGAAAGGTCAACCATTTTTATTCAGTCCACTAAACTCACCTCCCATTTAAGAAACCTAGAGAAAGAGGAGTCAGACACTTCATTTTATGTCTTTCTTCTCCAAGGAGTCTGATAGTTGGGTGCTTCTCATGCTGTCGTATGCTTTGATCCATTCTCAAAGTTAAGAATTTAAATACGTAACATGTTAAAACTAGGGTTGGTAAATTTGAAGAAACTAGCAAGAGTTTCAAAAAAATGCAGTGTCCCATTCTTCCTGCAAACACATTTTAAGGTGTGCAACAGTACAGGGTCGTCGCCGTTGCATTTTTCGTTTCAAAATTCTCCATACATTCTCTATTGGGGACAGGTCCGAACTGCAGGCAGGCCAGTCCAGTAGCCATACCCTCTTCTTCTGCAGCCATACCTTTGTAATGTGTGCAGAATGTGGTTTTGCATTGTCTTGTTGAAAAGTGCATGGACATCCATGGAAAAGATGTCAAGAAGGCAGCATATGTTGCTCTAAAATCTCAGTGTGCTTTTCTGTATTAAGGCTGCCATCACAGAAGTGTAAGTGATGTTTGCCAAGGGCACTGATACAACCCCATACCATGACAGATCCTGGCTTTTGGACTTGTTGATAACAGTCTGTATGGTCCTTTTCATCTTTGGCCTGGAGCACATGACGTCCATTTCTTCCAAAAAAGATCTGGAATACTGATTTGTCTGACCACAACACGTTTCCACTGTGTGATGGTCCAATCCAGATGCCTCCAAGGCCAAAGAAGTTAATGCCGCTTCTGAAGAACATTAACATAAGGCTTCTTTTTTTGCACATTGAAGTTTTAAGTGGCATTTGTAATGTAACCCCACATTGTAGTATTTGACGAAGGTTTTCCAAAAGCCTTGGTCACAACTGGATGCACGAATTGTGGAATCGTACGTCCCCTGTGAATTGTGGGTGCTGTGGAGGTAGAGGATGTGTCGGCAGAAAGCCGTACGTCTGCCTTGCAATTTACAGGGGCTGTGGTAGAATCTACATTCTGAAATGTGCTCTTATTTTGAAGGGCACTCAGGCAACAAGTGCCCTCATTACTAGCTCTAAATTGCCCCTGTCCCAACTTTTTTTTTTGGAATGTGTTGCAGGCCTTCCTTAAATGCATTACTGGATCATACTGTCTGCAATGAAATAGAAGTCAAAGTAAATATAACAATCACTGCATTTACCATCCCAACTTTTTCTGATTTGGGGTTGTAAGTCCTGTACATGCCGTGAGGCCTGTTAGTGCCTGAATACCATAGAGCAAAGTGGATGAGAGTCTACAACTCCCACTGGACAGGGCGCCAGTCCATTGCAGGTTATTTCCCCAAACTAGACCGGTACCTGTTTACAGCCGAGTGAACTGGGACAATGCAGATGAAGTGTCTTGTCCAAGGACACAAGTAGCGTGACCAGGAAATGAACCCAAATCTACATATTGGTAGTCCAATTCCTATCCCATTAGCCTGCTCTGTAATGATGAAAGGATGCAGTGGAAAAAAAAAATCCCCGCCCCTACCTCCCTCCAAAGCCACTCCTCCAACACACATGAACATGCACTCAAGACCATTGCTGGAGGATGAGATCAAGAAAGAGAGTGTTGAGAAAAGGAGGTCCAACTGCCAAAGGTCCAAACATATCGAACTGGAGCGCCAAACATGTCTCATTCACATGCCTGCCCAAAATCCACTCCACTCCCCATTTCCATGAAGTGAGAACAAGTCAATCACAAAGAGCATATGTCGAGGATTATTTGCTTTCGGCAGACAAAGTGGATGGTGATGAGGAAAAATAGGACATTAAACTATCAATTTCAGTGGTTAGAGTCAGAGACACTTGCATCAAGTCATTGACTGTTTATAACAAGTGATTACGTCATTAGATTTCACAGAAATGGCTCTGCTCGTTGAAGGATCTGCTCTGTTAAAGATGTCTCAGCGAATTTGAGTAGCATCGAGTATTCTGCAAAGAGGGCTAATCCCCTGTATTAACTGAACATGAAAATTCCTTGCTGCAAACAGCCATAATAGAGCCTGAATTAGAGTGCATGAGGAGGTAGAATAAGTGGTAGAAAGTGAGCGGTAACAACAGCACTTGAGGCTGGTAGTGTTGGTAAATCATATTAAATAGAGTACATTGAGCTGAGATTTTGCGAGTCATCTGATGAATGAATTCATGAGTTATTATATGAGTGAGCAGATAATAAACATTGTGGTGGTAGGGGTGTGGTTTCCAGTCCTGCCTGAGGGAGGAGTGATTATGGAGAGGAGCCGTGGCTTTGAGGCACTGGCGCAGGCATCTGCAGGTAATTGTTTCATTAAAGAGCATGCACTTTTACAGGCAGTGGGGCGGGGAAGCCGAGCCAACTCGCTCCGAGAGACAAATACCAGCTTTGCAAGGTCGACATAAGAAATTGAGGCACCCAGAAGGGTTAAGGAGCAGAGGAAAACTGAAGGAAGGCTGAGCAGCAGCAGCCGTGATCTTCATTTTTAGTTCTGTTAATAAAAACTGCCACCGTGAACCATCTGGGATGCAACTTGTCCAGATGTGCATGTAAATCTGCATTTTTTTGCCTTCTTCTGAAAACATGTATGTATCCCAAACACTGGACCGTCAAATGACACAGTGGTCTCCTTTAGGTCAGGCTTTCAAATGCCTGGCTTTGGTGCAAGAAAGCCACGCCCAGGCTCCGCTGAAGAGCTCACAGACACAAGGAGAAGACCAAGTCACTCCAGTCAGACCGGGGCTTTTCAGACCCGCTGCTCCTCTGCAGATCTCCCCTTGCCAGAAAACCACAGCCGCAAGAATAAATTAAGCAGTTAATGCCTCTGATATTTGTAAAACACAAATAATGTAGCCGCCGCAGATCTGCCAAGCTGCGGCTTCAGTTTTCTGCCTAAACTGAGACAAAAGCTCAATTCCTTCCTGCCTGTCCGTTACATTGAAACGTTTTGGAAACCCCAATTGTGAAAGAAAATTCCATTTGTAATTGTTTAACCTGTAGTCCCTTTGGATTTTTTACAATTTAAGTCATAATTTTATTTGTCACGACTAGAATTTTGTTCCTTAGTGTTCAAATAAAGGATTCACAATCTTATAATCCCAGCTTGATCAAAATTCTCCTTTTAAGGAAAATAATTAAATTTTGAACCACGTGGGTAAAAATTGCAAGAAAACACCATGGCACACCGGGAAACTCAGTCTCCCAGCATGCCGATTGAGAGTCAAAGGGCACTGCTATGCTACATATGCTAGTGTTAGCACCATGGAGCTTAAGAGAACAAATGTGGAAGAAGTGCCCAAAAAAGACGTAAAATTGAAACAGAAAAATAATGACGCACACGGCTAATAAACATAGACCACCAGAGATCCTGTTGGGAAGAACGCAATAAAATCTGGACATATTTCACAAGAACGCTTTGCTTGGATACCTGCTGTACACAAAACTCACACAGGTCTGTTGTGTCACTTGTCATTACTAACGTTCGTTACAGTTACAGTGTTTTTACTTGGTTTGCCAAAATGAGTCAATGGGAGACAAATGTTTTGTCAAAGATTTATTAAAAGTATTGTTCCAAGTTGTAAGTCGGAAAATTCCGAGTTCTGAGGTTTCATTGAATGCATCATGAAGTTTGAACCTTGCATGCGCTTCCTCCTTCATGCTGTCTAAATTCTCAAGGCATAAATTCACTGTATTTTCCTGAAATCCCTCCAAAATAAGTACATTAACAGCAATAAAATTAGTTGTAATTTTGTGACATACCACAGAAATAAAGGTACTCTATAACAATGAGATTTCAACATGAAAGAAATTTTGTCATGTTTGTGGAAAATTTAAGGGCACTACATTTTTAACTGTGTCTAATGTCACTGAATGATGTAGACAGTGACGGGTGACTAGTCAATATTCCGAAGGCCCATTGGTCCGAAAATTGTTAAAAATGGTTAAAATGGTTATATGGAGTTCAAACTTAGTAAAATGGATCAACATAGAGTTACTTTTAAGGGACCCGTCCTATAGGTAGAAATATGCATTATATTTATAAAATACCCAACAAGTAAGGATTTTATTTGTAAAATTGGGGGTCAAGCCCCCAAAACCCAAAAATGTATTATAATTATTAACCCTGTCTGACCTGGATGCTGTTACTCACTTTACATTACCAGAAATTGAATAATTATCAAATATAGAAGCACACGTGGAAATGGCCCAAATATCAGTTATACAATTTGGATTTGCTTTCTTCAAACAAGTCAAATAATTCAGATATTTAATGTGGCTAAAAATACTGGATCTTGGCGAATTTGTGGCAGAGCTTAAGATGATTGCGTAGATTTAGTGGATTGTGTCGATGCCACATCAACTGCAGTGCAGTCAGCACATCTTGTATTCACATGGCTTCATACCCAAACAGATCATCTTTTTTTTTGTTTTGGAAAAACTATTTAGTGATGCTGTGGCCTGACTCCCCTTCTTCTCATATTATACAGTCATTTGTCAGGAAATGTCAGAGTTTTAATAAACCTCTAAACAACCCGTCACCACACGGCCGGCACCACTGGCATTTTGCTGGCTCGTAATGAGAATTGTGTCTATAAAGGTTAACCCAATCAAAATTAATGGTGAGGCCAGCCAATGGGGAATTGGTGTTTCTGATAAAACCTCTAACTGGGGGGTTGCGCGTCCAAGTTGATGTGGCAACCATTTTATTCAGAATCGTCTTTTGAAGGTTTTTGTGATACTGTCGGGATGATTTTAATTGATGTTGTGCCTTTGGTGTCTGTTTTTTGTTTGTTTGCTTCTTTTTTTCCCCCTTTTTCTGCAGCCATATTGTTCATTACACCTCCACCTCCACGTGTCGGCAAATCCTTACACATCTGGAAACATAGCCAGCAGGGAGTCGGCACCGGGAATTATTGTTGCATCAGGTGAGTAAGATGAAATCTTTTTAGAGATTCTTTTTCATCTCATGAACCCCTTGATGACCTCATTATTTTGTTCAAAATACACTATTTAATAAATTCATTATTTGAAGATTTGCACTGACACCAGTTTATTATGTTTGAAACTTGCTTGAGGAAGACTTGTATCTTTCTGCATTAGAGTTAAAAGTGTTTCAGAAGGCAAGTTAAACAGTACATGTTCCATGGCTCCCATTCTTAAACAACATGGATTGTGGTTTGCTTTAAGGTGTCATCCTTTTTTTTTTTTTAACCATTTAAACCACAAAAAATTAGATTTTCCTGAGTACCACTATAGTTTTGTTCCTTAGTATTCAAATAAAAGAGTCGCAATCTTATTGGCAGTATGATCAAAATTTTGGGAATTTGACCCACATGGGTTAAAATACAGTGACAAGACAGCATGACACATTTACTGTGGGGACGTCATAGATGACTCACATGGCAAACATCACAGAGCCAAAAATATACTGAAGAAAACTTCCAACGCAACACTTGGATTTATTCAAAGCAATGCAATACTTCAAGAACATTTCTCACATTGATTTTCATGTGCAGGATCCCATAACAACAACAAAACAAAACAACAAAATTAAACTTCCATAAGTTTACAGTTTATTTATTTGCTCCCCAATGACATTCCAGATCAATAAATCTCAGTACCTTGTATGGCCACCACGGGCATCATGTACCGCTGGAATTCAGCGTGGCACAGAGTCAATCAACTGTCAGATTTCAGCCTGGGTGATTCGGCGACGGTTGTCATGCTGTGGTTGGTTCTGGATCACGTCCCCTCACCCGGCAATCCAGAATATCCCACAGGTGCTCAATCGGGTTCAGATCCGGTGAGAAGGCCATTCAAGACACTTAATATTATTCTGCCTCCGATAGTCCCTACAAATCCTGGTGACATGCGGA